>APFE031377231.1:7700-29063 GCA_000404065.3 Pinus taeda
ATAGTCATCTATTATTATTGATAAACAAAGAAGAATACAACCATAGTTTTGATGTCAAATCCTCCTTTGGCTGGGTGATCAGCACATGCCTTGCAAAGCTTGTTGGGAATGGGCAACAAGCCTCTCTCTCCTTGGTTACTTGGAAAAGAATCTCCTCACTTTAGATTTAGCCTTATAGGGATGAAGAAGGCTTCTTCTAGCATGAGCTTAGCAATTCTTAGACTTTGGGACTTAGAATTAGGAACTTGGAGACTAGAACTACTAACTAGCTTGTCAAAGGCAAAAGGACAAGCTTTTATAGATAGAGGAGAAGGAGTTAGGATATCCACAATATTCATGGGGTTGGCTTTATCACTAAGAAGCTTCCATGAGAAGGTGGCAAACAACTTCCCTTCTATGGCGATTTGAGGCCCAACTGAACTAACTCAAGATGGAATCACTTCATGAATAGGTTAGGAAGAACCTTCATAAGTTTGTTTGTTAAAAACTTTACACAACTTGGCTGGCGCGAGTGCGACTCTGAGACAGAGTGCCAGCTAGCGCACCCTCTTTGGAGGATTTCCCCCATTGGCGTGAGTGCTACACAGTGGAACCACGCCAATGGAAAAAGGGCTATTTTTATGGGTATTTTGCAGGAGGTGTCTTCAAGGCATATGAAGTACATACTCAAGGGGATACAATGAAAGTGTTTTCAGGTTATGTCACTTCTCACAGGTCTCGGAATCAGTCCTCCAATGTGTGGGAGAAGGGGTAACAAGGACGGTAACAAATTACTGTGTAACAAGCTCCTCTACTTATGGAAGCATTTGGTCCTTGCCACTATTGCCACCTCTCTTTTCTTTTGGATCAATGATGAGGTTGAGATCTCCAACCACTCTTATATTCTGAGGGGAGTAAATGTCTAAAAAATCAGACAAGGTCTGCCAACATTATTTCTTCTCTATAAGGTGGATTGGAACATAAAGGTTGAAGAAAGAGATGGAGAGCTTACTATTAAGGTGCCGAAGATCGGTGAATATCTAATGTGGGGTATCAAAGGAGATTTCTAGTTGATACTTGTCCTCTGACTAGAATGTTGCTAGGGCACTAGAGGAACCTCTTGCACTAATGGAATTTCCTGCATTTTTTCCCCATTTTAATTTGTTGATATCAAGAAGGGTTTCCCCTTCAATCTTAGTCTCTTGGAGCATGAGGATATTGGGAGTTTCTACTTTCACAAGATCCTTGACTGCTTCAACTTTTGAAGGGTTCCCAAAGCTTCTGCAATTCCAAGAGACTAGTTTCATTATTTAATAGGATTGGAGTGAGTTGACCCCTCCTTAGAGGGCCCTTTTTTGGTGTTTCTCCCAATAGACATTTCAATGGTGGATTCGCTGCCTTGCATTTTTTTCCTCTCTGCCTCTTCTTCCCTGGCTTCCTTATGAGATTTCCTTCCAACTCTTTTAGATGGTCTCTTGAATGTCTCGTCTTCCGATGACTTAGATGTTTCTGGGGTTTTTTTCCTTGTCATTTTTTCATATGTAGGAGAGGAAGAGGTTCCCGTTGGGGAGTCAAGTTGGGTTACTTCTATGTTATTATTTTCTGCTTTAGGTGAAGGAACTTGGCATTCAATCTCCTCTATCTCTGTTTCTGGAATTTTGATTGAAGTGTTGAGGGTTTCGAATGGGTTTATTGAGGTTGTTGTCTTTGGTTATTCTCCTCTTCCTTACATTTGAACCGTTCATGTTAAGGGACTTCCAAACTCCATCGGTACCTCTTTCCCTTTATTCTTGTTACTCACCTTGGCCTGGATTACTTTCTGCACTTGGATCCATTTTTCTCCTTTCGACTTCTCTAGATCTTCCTCCTTTTTTTTTTGCAGTATCTTGCGAAATGCCCATATTCATGGCGATTTCTACATTTGAATGGTAGCTGCTCATAGTATAACTCTTGGATATAAGACCAGTTTGCTATTGTTAATTTTATGGCTTTAGGTAACCCTATTTCCAAGTTGACTTGGACACATATTCTTGCACATGAATACTAATCCCTTCTCTATGCTCTAACTATGTATTTTCCAAGGGTGTTACCATTCGTTTCTAGTTACTTCGGGTTCCAGTAGTGCAGTGGAAGATGAGGGAGGCCCACCCACACTGGAACCGCTGACGACACATCTTCTGTCAGATCGAAATTTGGTGACCATGAGTTTAGATACATACCCTGATGTCCCATGAAATATGGTTCATTCCTAAAGATGATATTTTTGTCTTCTATTGAATAAAAAACAAACAAAAAAATCCCTTACCAACCAGGAAACTTCTGATGCCTTCCTTTATTACTGGTCACCAGTTCCTCTGTACCCACGCCTCGACAGCCTTGGGGGAAGGCCATAGCCCTATAAATTGATGGATGATCCCTCTTTCAGCTAAGTTCAAAGAAGATCTACAAGAATCTTCAATAGGCAGGGTGATTGTGGGGATGCTGTCAAGTTTCTTTACAAACTTGTGCCGAGTTTCCCTTACTAGGCATTTACTACTATCGCCGATCAACTTCCTAAATGCAAGGATCTTTGGTGAAGGAGGCGAAGGAGGAGGGGCCTCAATCCCCCCTCCTGGAGCCATGGAGATGGAGGGAGTACTTAGATCTCACCAGGGGCTACTACGGGAGCGAAGCGAAGGTCTCTTGAGGTGTCAAAATTTTGCGATCGATAGAGAAAGAGTTTTTAGCTATTATATATGCTATTAATAAATTTCATCATTACCTAACAGGATATCCAGTTTTTCTATATACCGGTCATTCTGCTATTAGATATTTATCTAACAAACCTATCACTAATGGTTGAATAACTTTATGGTTTCTATTGTTACAGGAGTTCAATATTATTATAAAATATTGTCTAGGAAAAGAAAATTGCGTTGCAAATTTCTTGTCTAGAGTACCTAGAATAATTGATTTGTCACAAGTGCATGATCAATTTCTAGATGAACACATGTTTGTCATAGCATTCAAGACACCATGGTATGCTGATGTGGCCAAATACCTGGAAATAGGGAAGCTTCCACGACATTTTTCACCCCGAGATAGGAAACTTATTGTTCAATGCAGTTCATGATTTTCCTAGATAGACGGATATATCTTCCACACGGGATCTGACTTTAAAATTCGCAGATGGATCAAAGGGGACGACATTTATGACATTCGCAAGGCCTGTCATGATGAAACCTATGGTGGGAATTTCTCTAATCGTAGGACTAGACACAAAGTACTCCAGATGGGCTATTAATGGCCCACAATATTTAAATATGCCAACAAGTATGTCTAGAGTTGCGATAATTGTGAGAGAATGGGTTGTCCCGTTCAAGTTGATGAGATTCCTCTACAACTACAACTTGTAATAGATCCCTTCAAAATATTGGCATTAGATTTCATAGGTCCTTTTAATCCACCTTTGAATCAAAATGTGTACATCCTAGTTTGTATAGATTATATGACTAAGTGGGTAGAAGTAGTAGCCCTTCCAAAAGCCATAGAAGAAGCGGTTATTAGCTTCTTATTCAAACTTGTCATGCGCTACAGACTGTTGAGAGAAGTAATAACAGATGGGGGTCACAATTTATTGCTCATAAGACCTCTACCACCCTGCAGAACTACCATATTAAGCACATAATCACTTCTACTTACCACTCCCAAGCAAATGGACAAGTATAAAGTACCAACGAAGTCCTGAAGGCAATTTTGACCAAAACAATATCTAAGAATTGTCAAAATTGGGCAACTAAACTTCTGAAGGATTTATGGGCTTATTAGAAAACATGGCGTAACGCCACTAGCCATTCACCATACCACCTTGTTTTTGTTAAAGAGCCCATCTTTCCTATTGAATTCGAGATAAAGACTCTCAAAACTGCAAAATAAGTTGGACTTGACTTCACAGAAACACATAAACAATGATTACAACATCTTAATGAGTTCGATGATGTAAATCTATCGGCTTTGCAACATGAAATGGTTATTCAATAGAAAAGGGCCAAGTGGCATGATCGTCTCATTAAAAAGAAGACGTTCGAAAAAGCAATTGAGCGTTGTTGTACAACTCTAGATTTCAAGATTTTCTAGAAAAACTTCAGACGAGATGGTTAGGACCTTACAAATTTACTGAAGTCTACATCAATGGTACAATGACCTTAATCACTATTGATGGATCTGATGTCTCTTTACTAAAAAATGGACATCGACTACGTCTATATCGTCAACCTCTCACAAGAGAGTCTTTTTTCCATCAGATAAGTAATGATTCCAATTTCCATATCATAGTTGACTGGGGATGAAACCTAGTAGCTACATCTACTTGAATTTTTGAAAAATCTTTTCATATTGTATATAATGTATATATTTTTGTGAAATTGACTAAGTTTTTTAACAATAATAAACTAAGGGAAAAATGGATTGTTGATTTTAGCACAACTTGCTGTTCCATCATTGTTGTTCCCTTGGTCACAATTGTCGTTCCCTTTTAACACAAATTTATGTTCTATCGCTATTGTTCCCTTGGTCACAATTTTCATTCCATTTTAGTACAACTTATTGTTTTTCCCTATTGTTCCCTTAGTCTCAACTATTGTTCCCTTGGTCAATTGTTGTTCCTTTTATCACAATCATTGTTCCTTTTATAACAATTATTGATTCCTCTTATAAAAACCATTGTTCCTTTTATAACAGTTACTTTTTCCTTTTATAATGATTGTTGTTTCTATTTGTCACAACCGTTGTTACCTTCTATAATAGTTGTTGTTCCCTTTGGACACAACTATTGTTCCTTTATTTACATATGTTGTTTCCTTCTGACTTCCACTTCCTTGATTCTTTTTGTGATTTCGAAGAATTTGTTTTCCCTTTATCATGATGACAAGCATTATGTCATCCCAACCATTACCTTATGAAGAATATTTTATTTTATTTTACAAACTCCATCAAAAAAAAAATTTAGCACTCCTGATATTGTAAGTAACAAAAATTGTCCATGATACATCCCCTTGATTGCCACCCAAGGATTTTTTTTCTTCCTTTCCCTATATAGTCTGGTGACCTCCTTAAAAAGTAAAGTTGTGGGAAGAAAATGACAACTTAAATTGGTAATTTGTTACAATTAATTTTATGCCATCCCTAACTCTTAAGGAGTTGATGATCCACCCCATTCTCTAAGCTTTCATTATGACAAAAAAAACAAATCTATAAAAACAAGAAACTAATAAAATATTTTCATCAAAAGAATAGGGGGTCTCATCATGAGCTAAACTACCATGATCATAGGACTTAATAAAGTGACATTTCTACTATGGTCACCAAGCCAGGGAAATGGATCATTATATTTCAATAAAAGGACAAGAGGTCTCATCATGAGCCAACTTGTTCGCTTCGTTAAGATATGTTGAATGACATTGTTAATAACTAGTTACCTCACCATAACAATGGTCTTTTGAGAAATATTTAGAAATAAAGTCATGAATTTTTAGTAGAATGGGATACTGGCATATCAAGGGGTTAAAAGGAAACCTTGTCGAGGCTATGGATGCCTGCTAGCAACAGAGGCTATGGTTGTGGTATTGAAGTATATTTGAAATCACCATATAAGTACTTTTCGATTTTGACTTCCAGTTTTAATAAATAAAGGAGGAATCACCATACTATTATGGGAATCTGTCACAACATTAAGGTGGTAATTCAAGCTTATATGAACAACTATCTATCCTTAGTTATCGAGAATGCATTTAAAAAAAAAATTACTTTTATAAATCTATTTTACTGTCTCTTTAAAGCCAATCCTATGGTTTGCATTACTTTTACCCATGATTAAAATATTTTTCATGCTTTGAACTTCCACAGATCCTGTTTCATCATCATATCTCAACATTTAATATGCCTTATCACTATGCCTAGTGACCTCGCTTGATTTGATGATTTCCCATTATGGTAATTAATGTATTAATATGTTTTTGATTCACCATATCACTAAAGGTCGCGATCAACCTTTATTTTTATAGGGGGGACATGAAAAATCACACGTATGATAAGATATTTGTACAATTGACAAGAATTCCTAATAATTGTAGAATATTCTGCCTGCATGTGGTATATTGAGGTAATAGTTGAATATTGCTATTTTTTTTGCAATTGCTAGCTAAAACTTTGTATGTAGCTTCAAAATAATTTTTGAGAGAGAAAAATGGGTGGCTGATCGATCCGTAGTGAACTAGATCAACTACAAATCTCTAAACAAGCACAAAGAATTCCAAACTGGATGGGTTGGATTAAATATTTCTCTCGGTTACAACGATTCGATAATTCAATCTCTTTGGAATTCTTACAAAACTTGAACAAGGAAGTACCTACAATAAAAGGGAAGGCATGTACCAGTTAACGAAGCAGTCTTGATAGAAGTTACAAGACTCTCCATGGAAGGTGAAAAATGGATCGATAAACATACTAGGTTGCAGAGCGTAATGTTTCTATTCATGGATCATGATGAAGTGTTGGTTTGAAAAGGTAAGGGATATCAACCTTCTTCCTTTCCAAAACCATGGAAGGAATTAGAAAAAGAAGTACAAAGGTACATTACCTATGACGGTCGATATGACGTAGTTAGACCTCGACATCTAAAGTTGATGGCAGTACTTAAGTAGAAGGTAACTATAAACTTACCCTTATTTTTAAATTCTCTCCTGCACAACATTGTTATTAGAGTTGGTAAATCTAAAGAACAAGATTCAGTAGTAAGTCATCATTGCCTTATAAAGTTGATAGTCATCATAGAATTAAACCAAGCCCATTTAACCTGGAATGAATTTGTGGGAAACAATGAAATTCCATCATAAACTAAAAAACTCATTACAAAATTTGAGCGACCAATAGATAACAAAGAAGATGAGATGGTAAGGGAAGAGATCACATAGGAGCAAGCCCAAAATTCAGTTTCACAAAAGATGACTAGGGATGAGAAGAGAATAGCATCCATTTTAGTCTCTCTACTAGCCAAATGTAGAAGGTTGGCTAGACTGATTAAAACAAGAAATCCCACAAATCCTTGTAAACATTCGATAAATGAAAATGTATCTCAGAAGTCTCCTGATGTTTAGGAAATGCATCAAGACAATTCACCTCAAATTCATGAGGAAGAAATAACTCAAGTATTGGAGAATATGGGAACCTTTTTCAATCCTAATGAAGATGCAGGTTGTTCAAAATTTCTGCCTGAACGAACCCCGATGTCGATGTTCCTATTTCCCCTTCCAATTAGAATGCTACTATTATGTTGCAATCTTCAGAGGATCTTGGAAACCCTTCTCCCCAAGATCATTCAGGAGATTCTATTGCAACTATTATGGAACCTAGTTCCCCTTCTAAAGGAACAGTTCCATGATCCCGTGAGCATCAAAAGACTAGTGATGACCTTACTAACATGCTTTAGTTTGATAAGGGCCCTATAAACCCTAGAATCATTTCCACAGCCAAAAAAACTGTAATCAAGGGGCCTAAGACTATTGTTGCTATCCCTTCTACTTCAATTTTATAGATTGAGAAACTTGCTGGAAATAGAAGAAGAAAAATCAGCCATGAAATGGAGTTGCTGAAGAAAGAAAATCGGAAATTACAAAGGAAAGTGAGGTAGCTCAAAAGTTGGTTAAGGAACAAAAAGAAAAATTTTAAGAGAAGGCAAGGAAATCTAATGGTTGAAGCTCAAACTAAGAGTTTTATTTCCTCTGAAAAACCGAGATAGAGGAAACCCTTATTGTCTCTATAGGAACACAGAGTGATTTGGGTTTCAATGTGATGACAATCAAGGCAACTATTCAAAAAGAATTGTTGGTTTTCATTAACAGGACTACTCAGAAAGAGCCTATACCTCCTTACACCCCTTTGATTATGGATTCTAGCATTTAATTATTGAATAAAATATTATAGGAACAATAGGAGATCTTGAGATGATACCAAGGAGAAGTGGTTCCCTAAAAGGAGCATCAGGAATTGTTACAAAAGTTTAAAGCATTGTGCATCAGTGAGGATGAGACTTATGCCAAACTGAGGGCAACTGAGAAAAAGATAAAAATCGTGCAGAGCCAACTTGAGAAAGCCTTGGAATAGATAGAGGAGGTCTACTCCATCTATTCCTATGCTTTGTCCTGTAGGTCCCTAGCTAAGAATTGTGCTCTGTTTTCACTTGAGCAATATCTACTGCTCAAGGTTAAAGTTGTTCAGTCCAATCAACCTTTTGAATTTAATAATGTTTCTAATTTTATGAAATGTTTTCAGCAATAGGATGATCATGTAAAATACTTTTTATGTGAACTGTATATGCATAATTTCTTCTTAGAGGACCAGAGGGATGAAAACCCTAGTCCCTTTATTGGCGATGTACAATTCCAGGCCTTCATTTCTTTCACCAAAAATTAGATAAGATGATCAAGGTATCATGACACATTTCAACGAGAGGAGAATGGTCTTTACCCCTACGTCAGGGGTGAACCAAGGAGCCCTATGCGTACACTCATTAAGCATAAAAGGTTTATGGAACAACCTGGTGTTGTTTCTGCCCTCGTACCTGTTCATAATGATGTTCTCCATGTTGGACTGGAATGTTTTGAGGAAATCAAAGTAGAATCCCTTCGAGATACTAAACAAAGGTGGAATATTTCCACCAATGAGGTGAAAAACATGGAACCTTTTAACTAAGGACATTTTCAAGAAGAAACAAGTAGAATGCAAGAATACACTCACTTGGTCCTGGCAAAAGGACCTAAGTGGATTAGATGTAGGTATAAATGTCCCATCATCTAGTACCCTCCAGATGAATACAAACCTAAGTATGAACTCTCAAAGGAAGATAAGACTATAGCATTCAGAGAAATACAAAATAGGAATTATTTTAGGCATTATGGCAAACAACCTTACCCAACCTACTCTTTAACACTACTACACGTCAATCATCTCTTTGCATCAAGACATGTAAAAAGGTAAGGTGGGGGTTGATGTTCAGTTGTGGAATCGATATGCTTCTTCCCTTTGTTTCCTCAATTAATAAATACTTTTTCAAGTTCTTTAAGTTCAAACTATAATAATTTGGACGTTAGAAGTTCTAGAAAGTAGATAATGACATCTTGATATTCTACCTTGTCAATGAGTCAATTTGAATACTCAAGACATCATTAATTCACAATTTGGGTTAATTTGTGTACATGAAATATTTGATGGATGATTTTCGTTCCCTAAAATTGCTGAAGAGAAACCAAGTTGTGGAAGAACCATTGGGCTAATCATGACATGTTGATCAAGTATGCATGCCTATGTGCATGGGACAATCAAGGAAAGGATACAATCTGTTATCTCGGAAATATGATGAAGATTTTATATTTTAAATAAGAAATAATGAGAATATTTTCATTATGAGGATAAATTTACTATTCCAACATTAGAAATTTATTGTAATATATAAATGCAATTAAACTCCAGTAAAAGAAAAGGAGATGTTTATGATTATTCACACTATCTGTAAAAGGTGACTACACAATAGATTGTCTTAAGTTTTTTATAGTCCTTTTTGTAATTCACTTTTTATATCAATGAAAGCTCAGATGGTTCAGTTTTAATCTAACGTATTGATTTTTCTCCAAGATGGTTAACTTCCAGAGACAATGGGTCCAATGCTGGAACAATCACTGTCTTCTTTGTATGATTACTTTCTATTACTTTCCGCTTGAATGATTTGTTGTTACTTGTGTGAATTCTTAGATTTACTATTTAGTTGTTTGAATTCTTAGATTTTCTATTTAGTTGTATGAATGCTCAGATATACTATTCAGTTGTGTGAATTCTTAGATTTTACTATTTAGTCGTCTAAATCTTCAAATTTACTTTTTAATTGAGTGAATTTCCATTTTCCATGTCTTGTTGTTAACATTTATCAGCAATTATACTATCTAGTGATTGGAGAGAATTTCCTTTAGAAAGAATTATAATTTATTCTTCAGTTTAACTGTAGAGTGAGGATTACTGGTTTTATAGAATTTAATAGCTTTTATGATTTTCCGAAAAGATAGTTAAAATTTTTTATGATTTCCCTCTCTAGTTTGATAAGATCGAGTATTTTCTTGAGAGTGTTCCTTCTTAGCTTTTGCTTCATGTTAGTCTTACACACATCCCAGTAATTTAAGTACTATCCATGCACTGAATGTACTGACAACCTTGTAATAAAAAGATGAATCTCAAGTTGATAATCTAATGTATAGAGGATTAAACTGATTCTTTAGGAGCAACTTAGTACCCAACAAGTGTTGAGACCAAAGGGGAAATCAATGGTTTGTTTGAGATGGATCTATAAAGTGAAGAAAGAAACTAATGGGAGCATCGAGAAGTACAAGGACAAATTTGTGGCCAAAGGATTCTTTCAGGTAGAGGGAGTGGAATATGAGGAAACGTTTGCACTAGTTGCAAGATATTCCTCAATCATATCCATTCTAGCATTGACTACGTAGATGGGGTGGAAAATCCACCAAATGGATGTGAAGGCTGCCTTTCTAAAAAATGTTGTTGAGGAGGAAATTGACATAGAGAAACTAGAAGGATTTGAGATATATGACTGGGAGCATTGTACGGTATCAAACAAGTGCCACAAGCATGATACACTCAGATCGATAGTTATCTCATTAGATTGGACTTCACCAAAAGTGAAGCAGATGAAAACCTCTATCACATTGGGGTAGATGGTAAGTTTCTTATTCTGGTTTTGTATGTCAATGATTTAATATTGACAGGTGATGAGCAGCTAATCCACTCTTTCAAAGAGGATGTTGCAAGGGAATTTGAGATGAAAGACATGGGCCTTATGCATTACTTCCTTAGGTTGGAAGTATGATAGGGTGATGAGGAATTGTTTGTGTCTTAAGGAAAATATGCTACCGAGATACTTCATAGATTTGACATGGAGAGTTGTAAGCCCATGGACATACCTTTAGCTACAAACTGGAGGAAGGAGAATGCCACTTCAAGTGAAGAGATGGAGGATACTATTTAGAGGAAACTTTTGGATTCACTGATGTATCTTGTGAATAAATGACCCTACATGTGCTATGCACTCAACCAACTTAGCCAATCTATGGTTAGGCCTACCAAATTATATTGGAGGTGTTACGCAGTAATTTGTCACCGTTGGTCACCGTCCCTGCTACCCTTGCTTTTGCACATTGGAGGATGCATTTATGGACCTGTGACCAGTGACACAACTTAAAAACACTTGCATTGGATTCTCCTAAGTATGAACTTCAAAATCCCTGAAGACACCTTTTGCAGATTAGCCCTAAAAAGTGCCCTTTTTCCATTAGCGCAGGTCCACAGTGTCTTACCCGCGCCAATGGCTCAGTTCCTCCAAAGAGGGCGCGCCCATGGATGCTCTGTCATAGAGCAAAGCCTGCGCCACCTAAATTTGGTCATGATTTTTGGCCAGCGCGCACTGAAGTATTTTTCCTTCTGTGTTCATGTAGTTCTCTTGGGAAAAATCTCATGGAAGTGGTCGAGTGTCATCTTTTTATCCATGACAACCAAGTTCAGTGGCTATTCTGGGACAATGCTAAATCTTCAGTAGGTGTCCAGATACAATGCATACTTCCTCCTCCTCCATCTATAAATGAATGTCACCCTGCATTAAACCAACGAGTTTTGCTAGAGCTATTGTGAGTGCCAAGTTTATGCTGGATTGATAGTGAGAATTGAGAGTTATAGAGGGGTTATGCTGCCAAAATATTGAGAGAGAAGAGGTCACTTTGCAAGGCGTATTTAGCTGCTGGCCCAGTCAGAGGAGGTTCGACGTCAGAACCCTTTGGTTGTAATATTTCTCTGTTTTTACTGATTAATGAACGACTATCATTATGGTTCCACTTATATGTCTTTCAATGGTATTTGAGTTATATCTTGTCTGACCGATATGTAATTGCATATAATGGATTTTACACTTGTGTTTGTATCATTCTTTGCTTGTGCAGGTGTCCGTTTACGTGGAGCGTAAGGATTGTGACTAGCCAAAGCTAAGGGACGGGAGCGACGTTTCTTCTACAACAAGTAGCGTTGGATTCCAGGTAGATCATTCTGATCGATCTTTGATTTATGCAATTAGGGACCTGCGTGTAGCGTGTGTGATTGTTGCTAGACCCGTGTTGGGCTAGTGGGATCGCCTCTGTCCGCAGAGGGGATTTACCAGTTCAATAGGAGGGCAGGAAAACATGTGTTATGGTATCTCCAAGGAATTTCCCCAGTATGGATTATGGTATAGATGGAAATAGAGAGTGAAGCTGCAAGGCTTCACTGATGCAGATTGGGATGGGAGTCCACTAGATAGGAAAAGTACTATTTCCTAGTACAATAGGACGGAGAGGTTTGTGACGCTCAGCTCAATGGAGGTTGGATACATGGCCTCAAGCCAAGAAAAATTTGAAGCAATATGGATGAGGAAAATACTTCTGGGACTATTTAGTCAGGAGATGGATCCGATAATGATATTTTGTGATAATCAAAGTTGCATTAAGCCATCTGAGAATCTAATATTTCATGACAAGTGCGAGCATATTCATATCTAGTATCATCATTTGTGGGACTATGTGTAGAGGAGAATTATGTTGCTACATTACATTCCAACTAAGGATGAAGATGTTGACATCTTGACAAAGGCACTGTCAAGAGGTAAATTCGAATTCCACAGGTTCAAGACAGGGGTGGTAGAAAATCCCTTTCTTGTTAAGAGGGAGTGTTGAAAAAATGTAGCAAGAAAGGCTCAATTTGACTTTAGCATTAGTCAAATGTACCAAATCAAATTTCCACATCAGTAGGACAACATAGAGGTAATTAACTAGTGTGACATGGCTTTTGTCACTTAGTTAGCTAAATAAATTCGATTTAGAGGGCTTGGAGTTCATTTATTAATGTGTGATTGGTAAATTTTAGTAATGTGGTTTAGTTATTTTAAGTTGTATTTAGTTAACTGAATTCAAACTCTTGTTGGAGTCATTTGAAGGTTAGGGGTGCAGTGGGATAATAGTCTAACTCAGAGATCCATTAGTTAAATGATCAATCAACCCAAAATAGCTAGTGCATGGAAGGAAATCAAATTCCTCAGCTGAAGTGGAGATGACAAGGCAGTGTAATATCAGTTGTAAACTATTTCTAAGTGTATAGGTGTTGCATGTAGTCAGTGATCAATCCTTGGGAATTTCATAATTAATTTGAAGGAAATTCCTATCTTTTAGGGGTTAATATCCTTAGGAATTACGTAAGGAAATAAGAGGTTTGGCAAGCAAATAATTGGCTTAGTGTTAGAAAAAGTTTGTCATTGAGCAAAGAGAACAGTTATTCTTTTGTAGGCTGAGATCAGAGATGGAGCTAGCAATTGTAATAGTTTCTCTGTTTATTTAATTAATGTAAAGAGGCTGAGGGGTTTTTCTGAGTTGAGTTCCACTAGAAATCACTGTGTATTTGTGGTTTTGCTTATTGCATGTTGTTCTAAATTTTGATTTTCATTCTGCAGATCAGTAGAGTAGAATTGTGTCTCTTTTTTCAAGTTGAAATCTTGAACAGTTGCAATATCTATCAAATTTCTACATGTTGTGCAAAAGCAAATGGTCACAGTGTCCTTCAATGACCCAAAAATATGGTTCTAGTGGAAGAGTTTTGAGGGAAATGTGAGATGATATTGAAGAGGTTTATGATGGTAAGAGAGAAGTAGGATGAGTATGCCAACCTTAAAATCCACTAGTAGTACTTGCAAACCAAAAATAAATCCCTTTTGTAGTTGAAATTAATGCCAAAATAATGATCAAATTGCAATAAAATAAACTAGATAAGAAAGGATGAGTTGAATTTTATTTCATTAAGATCCAAACTATCTTACAAAATGAATCTAACTTACATACATGAAATCTTAAAGAAGAATGTGATTTTAAATCCTAGATATGCAGAAACAAAAGATGTGATTTAAGGGATCAAAATATGCTCAAATGTCAAAGTGACCGGAATCTCCTGAAACCAATTCCAAATCATAGTGTTAATCATTTTGATTCCAATGCCACTTGAATAACCTCAATCCAACACCATATGATACATTTGTTGTGTTTTGAAGGTTTTGGCAACTAACAAAAAATTCAACTTGCAGGGTTGACTGGGCTACTAATTAGGTAGGTCATGTAGGTGACGTGGCACTGACATCAATAGTGACTATGTAGGTTACAGGCCTGATGGGCCATTTCCATATTGGTACATGGTAGGGTCATCCAGGCTGGGTTAGCAAGATTTCATTGGTTGGTGTGTTTTGGTTTTGGCCAGTAACAAGCCGCCACATGGCGCAATGGGAGGTCACCACGTGGCTTATGCCTGTGGGCCAAATTTTTGTAAAAGAGTCAAATATCCTTGGCAGGGTTTAATCCCGAGACCTTCGGTTGATTGACCAATAAGTCTACCATTAGATAATCACATTAGATATTGACATATAACGATAGTCTATTACATTTGAACTGACTATGTAGGTGCATTGGGGGGAAGGGTCGAGCTGGTAGGCCCGTCAGACCAACCCTGACACTGATTTTATTGTGTATCAGAAGACCATGATGGAGGAGTGAAGGTCGATGGGGAAGGGAGTCATCCCCAGCCCCTCGGTCCCATGTATTCACCATATGAATAGGTAGGAGTGTTAAAATAATGTGCAACATTTAATTGGAGGGTGGGAGTTTGGGCCCCAACTCTTGGTCATGTATAACTACCTGGAACCGATGACTAGAGTAGAGGAGCTAGGGGAAGGTAGGTGGCCCAGACCTTGGCCATATATAAGCTAACATGACCACACCTGGAGCCAATGGAGGAGGGGTCGACATGTGGCGCCAGGCCCCAGGTCACATGGCCACCATGGGACCAACTCAGGGGCTAAAACATCAGTGCTAAGAGGTTATTGACACATTTAAATACGAAACATTTTGCACCATTTTTGGTAGGATTTCCATTCCAATTTGTTTCCCATCAGTCTATCGAAAGGCAAAATTCATTGCCCTATTACGCAGTTTTATCAATTTACGGGACATATAGCATTGAAATGTTTCAGGAGGTCTAATTGGTCATTTTTCAGTCTTTTTGACCCCAAGAAGAACATGCATAGGGGTTTTTGGGTGTTCTAAACACAATGGAAGTATTGTTTTTATGATTTTACCATTTTATGTTGGAAAATTTGTAGAGCCAAATCCTTTTGTGTTGTAGAAAAATATTCTTTTGAGCCCATATGGAGACCTTGTTGAGCATGGAAATAGCCTAGACATGATTTTTCTAGCCTTCCAGACATAGACACATCATCTGTTTCTTCAGTAGAGTAGCCATTTTTAGTATATTCTCAATTTATTATTGGAAATACCATTTTAACACTTCATTATCAAGCATTTGAATCTGTGTTTGCTTTTGTCAATCTCAAAATGAGTACTAGGACCTGTTGCCACATTCAGTGAAATAGTCCTTTATCTTTTGACGCCATCATTTATTTACAAAAGGGAGTCAATTTGTGAGTGAGAGTTGTATAAAGGATAATGTTTATTTGGTGGATAAACCAGTGCCACTCTAGAAGGAGGTTTACTCTTTGAGTCAAATATTTGTAATGTACTCTTTTTTTTGCTGACATCACTAAAGTAGCCTAAACATTGGAGCAAGGCCCGAAGACATAGCTCAAGAGGGGTGAACTCTGTTAGCACATGGTTGTTCTCTTCTTCATTTTCATCATGTTGTGTTTCACATGAATTTTCTTCATATTTAAGTTCATTTAAATTTAAATATTGACAGTTGAACAAATTACAAACTAAGTTAACTTTTGGAAGACCCAAATTTATCAAGGCTTGCAAAAAAGTGTTAGAGGATGATCAATTTTTATTTTCAAATCATTATGTAAGAGAGAAATGATCTAAAGCCTAGAAATATGCAAAGGAAAATAAGCACACATTTTTTGGCTTTCTATTTTAGACTCTTCAACCACACTTCCCAGAAGAGAGGAGGTAATTAGGCCTCCAACAACAATTTCTTTGCAAGTAAACTTCTACAAAGAAAGAAGGACATGTTGATACTAAAAATAATGCATAAATAAAATACACAAAGAGAGACGATAGCCTGTGGGATCTGACCCAAGGGGACTTAAACATATGAAAAAAACTTAGATGTGAGAAAACAGTAAACTTCTCATTAACATAAAATGAAGTTCAAATACATCATGCAAATGAAAATGATAGTCTCAAATGCTTGGCTCTTAGTAGCTCTCCCTTTCGCCAATGAAATTATTTGTAGTGAGCCCTTAGGCTTGTTTATTTATACAAATATGACGAGATATAACCTCCTTGGAAAGATATTTCTTCTCTCAAAATCGTTGGAAAAAATGGATCTATATCCCTTGGATCTTCACAATTACTTGAGTTCATTGGCTGCCATTAGACCTTAAGTTGTTGATGAGTGATTTTAGGGATCAATTCAATTTGAAGGGGAGTAAATGTAGGGGACAAGCCTGATACATCTCCTCTATATTCCTCCAACATTCCTCTGCATAGTAAATGCACTTAAAAATGCTCTTTTTCCTATAGATTAACCACATTAGGCCACAAAGTATGACAAACATCCTTTAATATTCCTACTAAGCACCTTATAACCAAAAAAATGTTAATTAATGTGAGAAAAGAAGAATTTATAGACTGGAGGATAGAAAAATGGGTCTTATAATATAATTATTGATGGGGCCCATCATCACCCCCCCTATTGAAGGTGTTTCTCATCCTTTGAGCAACTTACTCATTGATTTGTAACTCATGCATGGCCTTACTAGCCTCTCTAACATCCCAAGGCTTCTTGTGGGTAGATCCTGCACTTGCCTCTATGGATTCCAACTCCCTTTTTTCCTCCTCTTGATCTCTTCTCTCTTGTAGGCCCAATAGAAAGGGAGGATTGAGCTTTACACCTATCCAATTGATCTTCAAACTTTGGATAATTCTTTTGTGAAATGGGGTTCTGTCCAATAATTTTGTAATATTTTAAGGGAGTGATATTCCTTCATTTTTAGACTGTGGGGTAGAGCATGCCATTTCATTTGGAAATCCTACAAAATCTCAGTCCCCAATAGCTTAAACGTATCTTCAAAATGGAGGATGGTGTCCTTGTTTTTTTAGGTAGAGGGGCCAATTTGGGGTCTAAAGATAGAATGTTATGGTTACTTATAGTAGCCTTGCGGCTTATTAACTCCAATCTAATGTATAGGGGATCACTTGCTTCTTTGGCTATAACCCTCTTTACTTCCTCAACCCTTGTTTCTTCATGTAAAATCCAAGAGATCAAGGCCATCAGTTTTTCTTATCTCAACCTTGAATTGGGGTCCCAAAGGTTTATGTCTGTGACTATCATGTTGTGGATATAAAATTCAACCAATTTGGCCCTATCTTCAATGCTTACCTACTGGCAGAAGTCAATGAACATCCTATAATCCTGAAATGGTACAAATCCATATTGTGTCGATGTCTTAATTTGAAATTGCAGCCATTGTTCTTTGAGGAAAATGGCATATGATTTTGATGCACTAGATGGTCTCCATGGACAAACTTTCCATGGTGGCAAGTTGTGCCTCCCTTTCTTGTAGCTTCTCCCTTAGCCTCTAGTTTTCTAACTGTAGCTTCTCCCTCAGGGCTGATTCATTTAGCCTCAAGTTAGCCATTTCGTTACCCATTTGTTGCACTTTTCCTCCATCAAGCCTGCATCCTCTACTTTCTTTGATTGGAAATCTGCATCAACTGGTGATTTCAACTTCTCTCCTTTTCTAACTCAAATAGGAGGGGAAATTCAAACTTTTCAGGTGTAATTCTTCCTTTGTAATATGATCAAATATTAGGATATGGATCACGCTCTTGGAGACCTTGTGGACCTTCTCCCTCCTCTTGAGGTGTTTATGTCCCTTCCTATAGTAGTTTCTCTTTATCCTGTAGCAATTCTATCCTTTCCTATAAAAATTATATTCATTCATATTGTAGGGAAATTCCTGTCTGGATTTGCTTGTCTATGGCTGAACTAGAGGTTAGCCTTCTCATATTTTTTTGGGGCTACCTTCCCTTGGCTTTGAGGGAGGTAACCTCCTCAATCTTCCCTTTTACCTCGTCCCAATTCTCCCTCTTGATGGCTGTCATATTCCTCAATTGTGATTGGGACTGTTGAAAGAGGTTGAGGCTTCCCTTGTTTGATCCTCGTGTTCTTCTTTCTTTTAAAGTATAAGGGTCCTTGATTGGGTTGCCTCCTCTTAGGTTTGAAAGGTGTTCTAAGGGCTAATATGGTAGTAGCCACCTCTTTTTCTATATTCCCTTTTGAGAGGTTTATTTGTTTCTATTTTTCTCTTCTTCCAAGGTCTAGAGGGCTCTCCAAGGGTCTCTTTTGATTCCATTTGTTTCCATTCCTCTTCATTCATTTCTTCCCCAACATATCCTTAAATTTCATATTTCTTCCCTTCATTTATTCCTCAATTTCCTCTTCCTTCTCTTTATCTTCTTCTTCTTATTCCTCAACCTCTTCTTCCTCCTCTTATTCACCTTCAACACCAGATTTGGTAATCTCTTCACGTTGTGTTAGAGTTTGGGCTTGTGTCTTGAAGAAGGTCTCTCTATCCATGTCCAAAAAATAAGCCCATAACACAAGGCTCCTAAGGTGACTTAAGACATTCATAACAATGAGCCTTATGAGGCCATGATGGGAAATGTACTAGTGTTTCCATTCTCTCACCCTCTGGTCCATTTCAATCATGGATTGAAGGAGAAAATGTGGAACACTGAGCCTGTTTGGGATGGGAAACTCTATTTGGAAACTCATCTCATAAAGTAGCCTAAATTCATAGGAATACACAACACTCAACCTTACTTCACAAGATATGTACTTAAGCATATTTTTGTAGCAACTAAAACACCCACAAAAATTCTGGTTTGCACTCAAATTTCAGAGCCTTCCTTAGTCTTTCCGTTGATTGTTGCAAACACTTAAACTCATTTCACAAGCCTTCCCCAAGTTCTTTGAATCCTTTTGATTATTGGACTAATTGTCATCTTTTGGCATGTTTGACACATATGTCATGTTTGTGAACCTTTTTTGTGGTTTTGAAGGTTTTTCTTTGTGTATACGAGTTGTCCAAGTCATGTAAACACCTATCACAATCATACACAAATTCTTGAGTATTGTCGCACAAGTGTTGTCACGATCATCCAAAAGTTGTTTAATTCCACTCTTTCAAGGAGGAGAATGAGGGAACCCCTTACTCTCGGGTTCAAATTCTGGCAATATAGGTGGAGAGGAAGAAAAGGAAAAGAGGAACTATCAAATTTGAAAGTAGAGCAGGAGGACAAAGAAGGAGAAGACATGGCTAAGAAAAATATGGATTGGATGACCCAGGGCCCACTAGAACTTTTGGGCATCCTACACAAGATGTTGAGGCATGCAAAGAAGCTCTTGATGAAATATGACCGTGACAAGACAACGAAGGTTGACGACCACCTAGATAACTTCTACCTACATCTACAACCACTTGACGTACATTACGATGATGTTGTATGAATACTTTTTCCTTATACCTTGGATGGTATAGCAGTTGTAGGGCCTTCATCCAAAATTGGACTGCCTTCAAAGGGATCTTTCTTGACAAATTTGTTGAAGACAAGACCCTGGTGTGGCCACCAACAATCCCCCTGTTTATCTAGTGTTATTGCTAATACTAAGTAAGTGGGGACCCTTACTCAAAAATTTAAAAAAAATCAATTAATGCTTATACTTCCTTTTGGATAAAACTTACCATCATGAACTTAGGAAAATACCTTTGAAAAATCTAAAAAAGCTTAAGTTTCATGATAAAGGAAGTAAAGTCACTCCTTAAGAAATATCACATCGCGCAA
Organism: Pinus taeda; assembly: GCA_000404065.3. Classification (NCBI taxonomy): domain Eukaryota; kingdom Viridiplantae; phylum Streptophyta; class Pinopsida; order Pinales; family Pinaceae; genus Pinus; species Pinus taeda. The sequence continues at coordinate 27,641 of APFE031377231.1, forward strand.
AAAAATGATAGGATGCCTTCTTATGAGCTAAAAAAATGCGAGATTGCAATGCGAAACTCCATCGCATCGCATGCATCAATGAGCACTCATGTTGGAAAACCTCAAAATAGCCGATATGCGATATGCGATATCGCATATCGCAAAAACACATAAAATACACATAACGATTAAACGATCTTGCGATCTTGTGATCGTGCGATATTGTGATTGTGCGATCTTACGATAATGCGATACAACGATAATGCGATGCAGCAATAATGCGATGCAGTGATAAGTACGATAGTATGATGCTACGATCTACGATACTGCGATGCAAATCACAAAATCATTCCATCGCATGTTTTCTTGGCTCAATATTCAAGAAAAAGCTTTTTCCATAAACCAAGAACCGGTCATGCGTTTTAATGATTAATGAGTTATATGCTAGTTGATAATAAAATATGGTTTTGTGTTTATCAAGGAGCAAGTTCACGTAAGGTGGTGTGTTTTTGCATATCTTTGGCATTTAAATCTTTTCTGTAATTATTTTTATCATTACTTTCACCTCATTTGTAAACTGCAGGAACGAAGAACAAAAGGTTATACAAGACAGTATGCAGGATACTATGAGGAAGAAAGGCAGGAGTCCAAGTTCCATCTGGGAAGGCACACCTAATCTACATGGGGAAGAGTATCCTAAGGTAAGGCCCATCAAGGTTGGTTGAAACATCAGTTACAGAGTTAGCTTATTCATTCCTGCATTGGAAAGCAGAAAGGCCCCAAATTCTCACATACACAGACAGTGTTGATGACAGAGATGAACATTTTAAGACTCAGGTCAAGAGCTTACGGAATCATTATCTTCACATAGTTTGAGCTTTACATCTCCCAAAAGGCCCAAAAGGCAAAAAACACGTCAAGGCAGCCCGAATCAAGAAACAGAGGTAGTTTCTGATGCGCGATTAGCGCCTAGTGCTAATCGCGCATCGCTGAGAAAATTGGTAAAAAGGAAAGCTTCCAATTGCTCAGTTATCTGCAAACCCCAAAAAATTGCAAGAGGCCATGGTAGAAACAGAAAGCTAAAGAAAAGGAAGAAGCAATTTCAAGGTTAATCAAGTTAAATTGGGAATAACACTGGGCATACATGGTAAAGTCACATAGTCAGTAGATGATTCCTAAATACGTCATCGATTTTTCCGAAACGATGGCGCTAGATCTTGTTAATTCCATTTCTCAGCACAATTATAAGCTGAAGTCGGTCGACCGACTCTTCTGAGGCAATACTGAATGCTTGCGATATTAAGGAGAAAATACAGAAATAGTTAGATGTTATATTTAATTTTAGAAATAGTTTTATTTTATTTTTGCTTAGAAAAAGGACGGTCATTTAAACCGCATCCTGAATTTTTGTAATAAGTTATTTTTAGTTTTAGTTAGTAGTATT
>APFE031377231.1:29394-53576 GCA_000404065.3 Pinus taeda
TACTAATGTTGCACTGCTGTACTCTTAGTGGATGTTAGATCAAGGAGAGATAAATCATTGTCGCTTGAAGCTCATGAGTAGGACTAGTTATAAATGGTACTTTTATCTCTTAACCATTTCTGCTTATGTGTTAAAGTGATATTCAGTTTTAGTTGTTTATATATTAATGTGTGAATTCCTGAGTTATCATTTGGCACTTTTGTACGGTGATAGCTATTTATTTATGCTTATTTTATGAATAGCTCATTATGCGATATGTTCTTCACAACTGTTTCATCTAACTTTTTATACGAAGTGGTTCATATTTATTGAATTCTTTTCTCATAATACCTGAATGATCTTTATTACGAGTTGTTATTTGAAATCTTTTTAGATCACATAATAGAAGAATTACACCACGGGTTAATATAGACTTAGATGTTTTCTACTTATTAGAATACAATAGCATAGCACTAGATTAAAGTTAGAATTAGAACATCTTAATTAGGAATCATTAGATCAGAAACATAAAATTCTACATACACACACTCATAAATTGGGAAACTGGTCCCATATCCCCAGTCAGACCCGCTATACCAAACGGATAAGGAGATGCCAACCAAGGTCCGGACCGAGCGGGTATCCCCCTTGCTGTAGACCCGATTTTCGGGGCTTCAACATATTTGGCACTAGAAGGAGGGCCTGAACTATGAATGGCAAGTAAATCTAAATCTAAATACCATTCTGAGAGTAAATCACCCTCACCATCTCCCCCAAATTTTACATTACACTTAAACCTAGAGTTGGAAGTCACTGGAGCATCAACCGCTGCTACAAACGCTGACATTTCAGAACAATCTACTTTCAAACCTCTTGAAGTCGAGTCTCTGATTCACAAACTACAACGATTTTTTATTTCTCCTCAAAGATCTGATAAATCTCAAGGTAGCGTGACTTCACAATATAACCCTGCTCATCCCCTGACCAGTTTAAACAGTGAAAAGTTTGGAGTTCAACCAACTGAATTACCTCTACCCAAAAGAAAAAGAGCAAGGAAATCACCTAAAGAGTCCGATAGTGAGACTCTTTCATCATCATCATCCATCTCAACCTCTCCACCGCGAATTCAACCATCCACTCCTCCACTTTAGATCATCATTCATCCACCCACAGGAACCCTCACAACTCCTCCTAAATCATCTACAATCGTAATACCCTCATCTTCCCAACCGCAGGCATCATCTTCTGCACTTTCCTTTCTTAGTAGATCAGTGATGGCCCAAACTCCATGGAACAACCCTGGGGCAGTCTTAATTCCTACACCCTTGAGTCAAATACCGGCCCATCCTGAGAAATGGCTGCCTAAGTTTAATCTTGAGGTAGGCATGCTAACAGAAGAGAATATAAAAAAATTTATGCTATCCATTAATCTCAATGGGGTGACCAATGAAGATGTTGTTGTTCGACTTTTTCCTTATACTCTGCAAGGAACAGCCGGATCATGGTATTTCTCATTACCCTCTGGATCTATCACTAGTTGGGACATCTTCCAAGAACAATTCCTGACCAAGTTTGGTGATGACAGGTCTACAACAACGCTAATCAATGACCTATCCAATCTTAGGGCCGAATCAAGGGAACCTATCAAAGATTCCAATTTACAGTTTAATAAAATCTTAAACAAAATTCCTACTGCTTCTCAGCCTAGCGAAGAAGTGCGAAGTGAATGGTATATCACTGCTTTACCGTCGAACATAGTAATCTTTGTGGACAGGGCTGATAAAACAACTTTAGCCAAAAACATGAAAGAAGCAATAGCAGTAGAGAAACGTATAATAGCCCTAGAGAAGAAATCCACAATAGAGGAACGAAAATCCAAGAAAGTCACCTTCAAAAAAGATTCCAAGAAGAAACAAGCAAAAGATCCATTCGATTTGGAAGGATTGCAAAAAGTTCTGAAGACCATGTCCAATGAAATGGTCGATATCAAAAATCAAGTAGTAGAAACTTCTTCAAAAAAGTCCTACAAAGATTTTAAAAGAAGTCCTTCAATGGATTCAAAGCCTCCCAATGCTATTTCAAGTGCTGAATCCGAAGAAGAGGAAGAGGAAATTACCACTGAAGGGAAAACCAATGAAGAAGAAGTTGTAGAATTACAAGGAATGTGGGATTTCATCATCCCATAAGAAGAAGATCAAGAAGTATTCCCAGTTAGCACACGAAGTAGAAATCAGCTTGATCCTCCCCAAACTATCCCCAAGCCAAAGAGCGCAAGCTCTACAACAAAGGATAAAGTCACAACAAAGAAAACAACATCTAAAGCGACTCAAACCAGCCCAGTCCAAACAGATTCATCAACTGCATCTAAAACGCTGATCATTTCGGATGAAATGGAGTACAATATTATAGAAGACATGAAAAAGACTAGGGCCAATATCACTCTTTATGAATTGAGCAAGTTAAAGCACCAACAAAAGATGATGTTGAAAGAATTACATGTTGTGCCAGTTGCACCTTTGCTGGCCGATGTACTTTCTCAAGCTCCCCATAACATGGGAAGACCTCCAACTAATGCAACCAACAAGATTGATCCAACTGACATCGCTTTAATTGGAGGAAGATCGAGATCTCATACTCCCCTGTTTCTCCTTACTTATGAAATTTTCAATAAGAATGTACATAATTTCTTAGTGGATTCTGGAGCTTCATCGAATATTTTACCAAATTCCATATGTACTAAGTTAAACGTTCAACCATAGAAATTCGTTGTGCTCATAGTTCAGCTAGATCGGTTGCAAGTCGAAGTGATTGGCGAGCTAAATCAAGTAACCATAAGGCTGTCATCCAACCCAAAGGTATGTCAAGTTATTGACAATTTAGTTGCTGATATTCCAGAATTTTATGGCTTAATTCTTAGCAGGGATTGGTCGCACATGTGGCTGCCCTACAATGGTAAACCAAATCAAATAAAAGTTGAACGAGAACTACATCAGAAATACATAGTAACAGAATTAGAGGGGGAAAATGAACCAGTAGAATATAACAATAGCATTATTGGCAATTACTTAGTGGATTCTTTCCTCGGAAATTTTAATGCTCATACGTCACCTTACTTAGAACATTCTGTTTTATCCCAAGTCGAAAATTTTTCTCAAACGGATAGTTCAAAATGTATCAATTTTTTAGATAGTCCTGTAAATAAATCTTTGTTTTGGAAATTATTTTTTGATGGTTCTAAATCTAACGAAGGATCATGAGCAGGATGCATGCTAATTAGTCAAGAAGGAGAAGGAGCAGAATATGAGGCTTTAGTCCAAGGATTGTACAAAGAAATTGGGTTAGACGTCAAGTACCTCCAAGTTTTCGAAGACTCTGAAATTGTAGTCAGAGAGGTACATAATACTATACACTTCTTATTAGGTATTTAAAACATTATCAATCTTTAGTGCAATATCTGACTGAGCATTTTATAGCATTTAATATTTCATCAATTCCCAGACTCCAAAATGCAAGTGCGGACCTTTTAGCCAACGTAGCTTCTAAACTCGTTCCTTCAGAAGATTTTATTCTAGATAGATTCTCAATAGAAATAATCTTTAGACCTTCTATTCCTGATAACATCACAAATTGGAGAATATTCAATGACGATACTGATATCGTGAATTTCCTCACATCTGAAGGATCCTACTCCAATCAAATAATTGACGAATACCAACATGATCGACAATTTCTACAAGATAGCACTAACAATGCTATACCTAAGTCAGTGGTCAAGTTAGAAGACCTGTACGATTTGAAATATTAGTTTAAAAGGTATACCAATTCAAAACTCCAAAGTTCAACTTTGAATTATGAATTAGTAAACCTAGGAACTGATGCCAAACCACAAAAAATTAATCTAGGCCTCGGCGTAGCCCCTGAAGAAAACTTAGTGTATATTCGTCTTTTGAGACAATATAAAAACGTTTTTGCTTGGAACTATGATTAAATCAAAACATACGACACTTCCATCATCCAGCATACTATTCCAATGATCGATAATCAAAAACTTGTCCAACAAAAATTCCCAATTTAGAAAATTAGATAAAAACTAAACTCTATAAGTTATTGAAAGCCAAAATAATCTTTCCTGTTAGACATTCTAAATGGGTTTCCAATATGGTACCCGTTAGAAAGAAAAACGAAGATATTAGAATTTGCATTGACTTTCGAAACCTTAACAAGGCATGCCAAAAGGATAATTTTCCTTTACCACCTATGGAACAAATATTGCAAGCAGTGGCGGGCTCAGAATTAATGTTTTTCTTGGATGGATTTTCAGGATACAATCAAGTGTTGGTACATCCTGATGATCAATTAAAAACCACATTCAGAACTAAATGGGGCACATACGCATATCGAAAGATGCCATTTGGTTTGATTAATGTTGGTGCCACATTTCAGAGATCCATGGACATCGCATTCAAAGGTTTAGTCAATAAATTTGTAGTAATTTATTTGGATGATATAACCGTGTATTCCAAGAAACGAAGCAACCATATTAGAGATTTAAAACAAATATTCCGTTTAAGGTATGGAATTTCACTTAACCCAAAAAAAATCTTTTTTCGCATTAAGTGAAGGGAAACTTCTAGGATTCATAGTGTCAAAATCTTGAATTCACATCGATTCCGACAGAATGAAAGAGATTTCTGAAATATCCCTACCTCACAACAAAAAATCCATGCAATCTTTCCTTGGTCAGATCCACTTTGTAAAGAGATTTGTTCCAGATTTTTCAAGAATCGTGTCTCCTTTACAAGCCATGATTAAAAAGAACTCAAATTTTAAATGGGGCCAAGATGAGCACAAAGCATTCAACCTGATCAAACAAGCTATTATTAATGCTCCATCTTTAGCAACTCCAAATTTTTCAGAGCCTTTTGTTTTATATACATTTGCCTCAGATAGGTCATATGCTGCGATACTCACTCAAGCGAATCAAGAAAAGGTGGAAGCCACAATTTCTTTTTTCAGTTCAAATTTACAGGGTACTGAATTAAATTATTCAGATGTGGAGAAACAGGCTTATGCTGTTTTCAAAGCAATCAAATATTTCAGACCTTTTCTACTCAAAACCCATACTAAAATTATAGTATCGTTTCTAGTGGTAAGGAATCTTCTAGTATAGAAGGATGTGGGTGAGAAAAGGGCCAATTGGGTTACTGCCTTACAAGAATATGACATAGAAATCAAACCAGCAAACATTGTAAAAGGTCAAGGGTTATGAAAAATGCTGGCTGGAGCGTCGTGAATTTCTGAAAATCCATCTGCAGAGGTACAAATGTGGGAGGTAAGCCTAAACGATGCTGAGTCATTATACGCCGATATCATTTATTATCTTAAGAATGGATATGCTCCTTCACACCTTGACCATACTAGGAAAAGAGATCTAAGGTTGAAAGCCAAACAATATCAACTCATAAATGATATTCTTTTTAGAATAAATTATGATTATGTTCTCCTTAGATGTCTTGAGAAATCTAAAGCTGTAAAAGTTTTGCAGGAACTCCATGATGGGCCAGCAGGTGGACACTATGCTGGAGATGCTACTACACATAAAATCTTGCACACAGACTATTACTGGCCCACATTATTCAAAGACTCGCACAATTACGTGAGGAAATGTCAAGTCTGCCAAACTACTGTTGAGAGACAAAAGAAGTCATCCTTGCCACTATAGCCAGTTAACATTGAGCAACCTTTCAGTCAATGGGGATTGGACATAATAGGTGAGATCGTTCCTCACTCTTCTAAGTTGCATAGATATATCCTTACAACAACATATTATTTTACTAAGTGGGTAGAAGCAGTTCCACTCAAGACGGCTAATGCTGAAAATATCATTGAGCTCATAGATCAATTTATAATCACTAGGTTTGGATTGCCTTCCGCTTTAATGTTTGATAATGCATCATAATTTTCTGGAAATGCAATGACTGAATTTGCACTTGAAAGAGGATTCAAAATTAAATATTCTACCAATTATTACCCATAGGGCAATGGGTTAGCTGAGTCTACAAATAAAACCTAATCAGGATTATCAAAAGAACAATTGACCAAAATCATAAAAATTGGCATAAGTCTTTAATATATGCTTTGTGGGCAGACCGAATAACGCAAAAAGGTTCCATCGGCACTTCTCCCTTTAATTTAGTTTATGGGAAAGAAGTGGTTCTTCCGACTCATTTAGCAATTCCCTCTTTGTCTTTAGTTCAATACATTGATGAAGTACCAACTTCTTCCCTACAACTAAGACAAATGGAAATAATCAAATTAGAAGAACAATGAGAACAGGCTAAGAAAGCCCATGCTCATCATCAAACACTTGTAAAATCCTCTTTTAATTCAAACATAATGACTAGAAAAGATTTTCAGATAGGAGATTTAGTTTTAAAATGGGACAAGGCTCATGAAGAGAAAGGGAAACATACAAAATTTCAAAGAATGTGGCTTGGTCCTTTTCAAATTGTAGAAGTCATAGGTCCATCAACGTTTATGTTACAGGATTTAGTAGGTAAAAGAGACTCTTTGCCTGTTAACGCACAAATTCTCAAGAAATATTTTCCATAGAAGATTATTCTTCTATTTTGTGGAGTAATTGTTTTTCTTTTCATAATAAAACCATTTGTGAATGGTTACATTAGGCATTTACGAATAAGATACCAGTTCTCTTTCAGATTTTGATTTTTCGCTTGTATAAATAGCAAATCTTTTGGAAAATTGGTTTATTTGAAAGATATAGTTAAAGACTCTAACCTAGATATGATACTAGTTTCAACTTCATAAAGTTTGATGAAAACAACCTTTAGTGAAGAAATTGTTTTATATCAGTGCAATGAAAGGTATCAATAACAAAATAAAGATTCTCTGTAGAACAACTATTTCCAAAAACTCTACTATTATCGTCCAGAGCTATCTTAAGGAAACAATGACATCCTCCCTACTAAGGAAATCACAACTTTCAAAGGAACAATCCAAGGATACACTTTATCTTGAAGAATGAGAGGTCTCACCACGAGCCGACTTATCATAATCACAGATATTATAACTTGCTGACTTTGCCAAATACTGCATACCACAATAGGGCAATGGCTTAAGATTGTTACAATCAAAAGGCAAGGGGTCTCATCACGAGCCAGCTTGTTTAGCAAAGTTATAAATCAAGTGAATGACTGTGTCATAAATTGGCTATCAAACCAAGACATTGTTCTTTAAGAGTAAAAGAAAATCAAAGCAATAAGTGTGGATATGGATTCTTCTTTAAGAGTTGTAGGTTGCTTTAAGTAGGATACAGGATCATTTATGGGTAATAGGTAACCCTGTCGAGGCTATAAACGCCTACTGGCAGCAGAGGCTCTACCTACGATAAATGAGCATATTTAAAATTGGTTTACAGAGAAGACTTTATTTTACCTTTACAGACCAAGTAATGATTGATGTAAATACAAGGACTAGCTGGAGGAAGAAAATAATCAAAGTCGAAAATAGTTGAAACAAAATGTCATTGATAGGTTAGAGCATAATGTACTTTATCTTTCCATAATAAAGTTTAACTTTCTGAAAAAAATTTTGTTTTGGAAGTTTAGAAAATTCAATAGAAAAATAGAGATAACTGGTTCTTCCAAGTGAATTGCCAATTGTTGTGGCCACCAACAACCCCCCTCTTTATATCGTGTTATTGCTAATACTAAGTAAGTGGGGACCCTTAGTCAAAAATTTTAAAAAAATCAATTAGTTCTTATACTTCCTTTTGGATAAAACTTACCATCACGAACTTAGGAAAATACCTTTGAAAAATCTAAAAAAGCTTAAGTTTCATGATAAAGGAAGTAAATTCATTCCTTAAGAAATATCGCATCGCGCAAAAAAATGATAGGATGCCTTTTTATGAGCTAAACAAATGTGAGATTGTGACGCAAAACTCCATTCCATTGCATGCATCAATGAGCACTCACGTTGGAAAACCTCAAAATCGTCGATATGCGATATCGCACACATATCGCAAAAACACATAAAATACACATAACGATTAAACTATCTTGCGATCGTGTGATATTGCAATCGTGCGATCTTACGATAATGTGATACAATGATAATGCGATGTAGCAATTATGCGATGCAGCGATAAGTGCGATAATACGATGCTTTGATCTGCGATACTACGATGCAAATCGAAGAATCATTCCATCGCAGATTTTCCTGGCTCAATATTCAAGAAAAAGCTTTTTCCATAAACCAAGAACTGGTCACGCATTTTAATGATTAATGAATTATATGCCAGTTGTTAATAAAATATGGTTTTGTGTTTATCAAGGAGCCAGTTCACGTAAGGTGGCATGTTTTTGCATATCTTTGGCATTTAAAGCTTTCCTATCATTATTTTTATCATTACTTTCACCTCATTTGTAAACTGCAGGAACGAAGAACAAAAGGTTATACAAGACAGTATGTAGGATACTATGAGGAAGAAAGGCAGGAGTCCAAGTTCCATCTAGGAAGGTGTTGAGCCTCAAACCTGCACCTTCCTATACACCCTCTTAGCCCTATTTCTCCACTCACTCCATTCATCCAGTTGTTAAATCATTGCATTATAGTCTAAAAAGGACTGTTTATATGGTTTTCTGACTATACTGATGACTGTTGTTTGGTTTAGTTTTTTGTTCATGCAGTTGCGGAAACTTGTCAGTTTCCGCAGCCAGCACAGGTTTCCACAGCCAGCACAGGATTCCGCAGCTATTTTGTTAAAAGTTGTGCTCCAGGTGTCCTCTAAAGAAACGAGCTACATGGGCAAGCTCCAGATGGTAGGTACATGGAACGTGTCCCTTCAAATCGGCCAAATCATCCATGAAAGGCTGTGGTCAACCAAAGTCAAAGACAAGGCCAGCCAAAGAATTCAGCGGTGGCACGTCACTGTTTTGGGCACGTGAATGATACGTGGCATAGTTCTCAGCTCACAAAGGCACAATCACACCTGGAGATTGTTCCTGAAACGTGAATCTAACAGCCAACCACTCCGAAGATTTAAGAAACATGACGACAGTTACACTAGATCTTGGCTGGAGAGATCTACGTGTCTATGGCAACGCAGTTAATAGCGTAGAAGTTGTTAGTTAGCTGTAGTATTTTTGCATTATAAATAATGCGTCGTTGAACGCTGTAGAGAGACTTTTGATGCATGTGAATTCTGAGCTGTTTATGTAATTTCGCGTTGTTGGTTATCTTATCACCCACTGTTTTATATGTTGTTGTTTTAATACATGAGAAGACTTTTCTGAAGATAGCCGTGTGATTATTTGACTGGCTGAAGTGGCATAGGGCCCCTGCATGCTGAAGCCTTGTAAAGTGTTTATTTAGTTTCACTATGTTTTTGTTTTTATCATTAGCTTGTACATAATATGTTGTTTTATGTTTCTGCTGTTCATATCTTCACCTTTGTTTTCTTAGAGCTATAAACTGATCAGTGCTTTTCTGCAGGTTCTCTTAGGCAGCGCGGGCAATTTTTCATCTTTTTGATAAATGTTGGCATATGAGATCATCTTGTCCTTCCTGCTAACTTTTGTTTTCTGGAGTTTAAATTCAGCGCTGTCCTTTTCAAGTTGTGATTTGCTTATTTCTTTTTTTGCTAGTTAGATATCAGACTGCTCATCAATTTATGATTTCTTTCTGTGGTCAAATGACTATATCAGCAAAGAATCAGAATATTACTAACTGTAGTGTGATTTAGTTGTCATATTGCTTACTCATGATTGCTTTCCATAAAGTAGATTGAGCTGAATGGTAAAGGACTAGAAGAGTTTAAGTAGTGTGATTAGTTTCTTTTCTGCAATTTACATTTAGTTATCATATTGCTTGACATGTTCATGATTACTTCCCCAAGGTAGATTGAGCTGAAGGGTAAAGGATTTGAAAAATTCAAGTAGTGTGATTAGTTTCTTTTATGCAATTTACTTTCTTGAACAGTTAAATATCATATTTCTTAACTTATTTATGATTACTTCCCACCAGGTAGATTGAGTCAAAGGGCAAAGGATCTGAAAAGTTAAAGTAGTGTGAATTGGCTGCTTTGCTTTAATTTTGAGTTGTTTTTCAAGTTTTTTCTTTCTTTTCATTTTCAGCAGCAAGGATACTGGGCCATTGTCATTAGTTCACCATTTGATGCATTTATTTTCTCTTAAGAATTGATTTCATTTTAGTTCTTGTAAAGCTTTCTTTTGAGCACTTTCAAGTTTAGAAACCATCACCGCCCACACTCCATACTTCACTTTCATTCTCACCATCACACATTAAAGAAAAATAAAATCCAAAAACAAACTAAAAAGCTTAAAACGACAAAAGCCCAAGGAAATGGTTATCTAGTACATATAGTACACTTCACTTCATCAGTTTACGAACCCCGGGTTGACATTCTAAATAGCAATTTAGATCACACTAAATTGACCAAACAGAAGGCACACCTAATCTTCTTTGGGAAGATAATCCTAAGGTAATGGGATTTGCAGCTACTACAGGCCCATCAAGGTCGGCTGAAACATCAGTTACAGAGTTAGCTTATTCATTCCTGCATTGGAAAGCAGCAAGGCCCCAAATTCTCACATACACGGACAGTGTTGATGACAGAGATGAACATTTTAAGACTCATGACAAGAGCTTATGGAATCATTATCTTCACAAAGTTTGAGCTTTATATCTTCCAAAAGGCGCAAAAGGTGAAAAACACATCAAGGAAGCCTGAATCAAGAAACAGAGGCAGTTTCCTATGCGCGATTAGTGCCTAGTGCTAATCGCGCATCGTTGAGGAAATTGCTAAAAAAGGAAAGCTTCCAATTGGTCAGTTATCTATGAACCCCAAAAAATTGCAAGAGGCCACGCTAGAAACGGAAAGCTAAAGAAAAGGAAGAAGAAATTTCAGGGTTAATCAAGTTAAATTGGGAATAATACTGGGCATACATGGTAAAGTCACATAGTCAGCGGATGATTCCCAAATACGTCATCGATTCTGCCGAAAAGATGGTGCCAGATCTTGCTTATTCCATTTCTCGGCACAATTATAAGCTGAAGTCGGTTGATCGACTCTTCCCAGGCAATACTAAATGCTTGCGATATTAAGGAGCAAATGCATAAATAGTTAGATGTTATATTTAATTTTAGAAATAGTTTTATTTTATTTTTGCTTAGAAAAAGGACGGTCATTTAAACCACATCCTGAATTTTTGTAATAAGTTATTTTTAGTTTTAGTTAGTAGTATTTAAACCCTTCTCATGCATTTAGAGAAGGGTCCAGAAATTTGTGAAAAACTTGTCCTCATAACATACACTTTTGCACCCTCCGAGGAGGTTTTGATGAATGAGTGGAACAGGATTTGTTAATGTTTGAATTTAATATCTGCTACCATGTTTCACTTCTGTACTCTTAGTGGATGTTAGATCAAGGAGAGATAAATCATTTTCACTTGAAGCTCATGAGTAGGACTAGTTATAAATGGTACTTTTATCTCTTAACCATTTCTGCTTATGTGTTAAAGTGATATTCAGTTTTAGTTGTTTATATAGTAATGCGTGAATGCCTGAGTTATCATTTGGCACTTTTATACGGTGATAGATATTTATTAATGCTTAATGTATGAATAGCTCATTATGCGATATGTTTTTCACAACTATTTCGTCTAACTTTTTATACGAAGTGGTCCATATTTATTGAATTCTTTTCCCATAATATCTGAATGATCTTTATTACCAGTTGTTATTTGAAATCTTTTTAGATTGCATAATAGAAGAATTACACCTCGGGTTAGTATAGACTTAGATGTTTTCTGCTTATTAGAATACAATACCATAGCACTAGATTAAAGTTAGAATTAGAACATCTTAATTAGGAATCATTAGATCAGAAACATCAAATTCTACACACACACACTCATAAATTGGGAAAGTGGTCCCATATCCCCAGTCGGACCCGCTATACCAAATGGATAAGGAGCTGCCAACCAAGGTCCGGACCGGGCGGGTATCCCCCTTTTTGTAGACCCAATTTTCGGGGCTTCAGCAGACCCCTACCATGTTATTGAAGGAGTTTAATAGTCTTAAGATGGAGTAGAAGGAAAAGGTGAAAGATTTCAATAACAGGTTTAGTCACATCTTGAACAAGTTTTCAGACAACACAGAACCTAATGACTCCATCACCATAAAATACTAGACTTCTACCTTCCCAACAAGTATTTTGTAGTTTGTAAAGCGAACTGCGAGACCAACATTGATAAAAAACTACAAAGTGGTTATTTTTGTTGAGAAGGACCTGCGCATTATTGGAATCATCATAGATGATGAATCCACAAATGACTCTAAGGACATGGGTAAGAGGTCTCAAGCCTTTGTGAGAAAGGCTAACGAAAATGAATCGAATGATGTTGAAATTCTTACTTGTCTCGCCAAATCCCTAACCATCAAAATGGCTGAACTCAAACAAAGGACAAGCGAGACTACCATGAGTAGTAGGCCCCCAAGTTCATGCTTAGAAGGAATGCAACTTTCGACAGTAGAAACAATCAACCAGAAAAATCTATGTAGAGTTCCAATGTGGTGTTGAACATTGAAAAAATTGGCACGAATTGGTACTACACATTTCATTACGAGGATCATTCAAAAAAGAAGTGCCTATAACGGAACCATCTTATGAGAAGAACGGATGTGTAATTTGTTGACTTAGTCATGGTTGAGGCGCAGGTTGAGCCCAATGAAGAGAAGGAAGCAATTGTTGTTGTTGATGAAGCTCCAAGCACTGGGCATGTAGTGAACATGTATCATTGCATTCTCACAACCTAGAAAAGTCTATTGATAAGAAGCCTCTGAGGGATGGTTTGGCCCAAAATAAGAGGAATCGATATAACTTGAGAAGTCAAGGGCCAACCTCTATGATTGAGGTGCTGAAATAGAAATTCAAAGAAAAATTGTTAAGAAAGCTCAATCCTCTAGCTAACTTAGTGCAAAATACTCAGAAAAAGTCCAAGAAAATAGTTCCAATGAAAAGTGTTTCTGACAAAAATAAAGATAGAATTATCCCTCCGAAAACCACGAACCCAGTTCCATCCATGAACACCTCGTTCAGTCTTCCCATTGTAGATTATAACATTTTAGAGGATATGAAGAATGTTCGTGCAAACATATCCCTATTTGAACTTACAAAGATCACGAGCTAGCAGGACATCCTTCTATGGGCACTTGGACAAACTTCTATTGGTAATTCTACCTCTTCGGACAAGGGATCTAGTAAGTCTCTTCACGTTCTTGCATCTATACTCAATGCACTCATAATGGATGCAACACACTCTACCCACCATTCCTGTTAACATTCGAAATATTCAACTTCAATGTACATAATTGCTTAGTTGATTATGTTGGATAGGTAAATGTCATGCCATTATCTGTGGCCAAGAATATCAATGATAAATGGGAAAAGACAAATGCATAGATCATTCAGTTGGACATAACTCATGTCCAGGCAATTGGTGAACTCAGGGATGTCATCATTTGGTTATCAGTTGACAGATGAGTTCACCAATGTATCAACATTGTGATTATGGACATTCCGGAAGCATATGTAGTGTTACTGAGCATAAAATGATAAAGCAAGATGCAAAGATAATTTGCCACACACTGGTCACACTTATGGCTTTCATATAGGGGCAGGAATAATCAGATTCAGGTAGATTCAGAAAGATACATGAATCACATAGTGACTCCCTTGAATGGGCATAATGAGCCAATGGCTTTCACAAAACTTTTATTTGGCAATTATTTTCTGGAAACATAGTTGGGGTGTTACCTTGTAGAGCCATCCCTAGTTCCACCAGATGCACAGTTGGATCTCCTTCCATATCTAGCTAGTAATAATGAACTTTATATAATTAGTAGTAGTAGGAGTAGCATTCGTAGTACTAGTGTAGTGAGCAGTCCCTATACATATGATATGTGGAAATGTACTTTGATGGATCCAAGACACATGAGGGTTCTGGAGCTGGTTTTGTTTTAATAGACCCGCTGCAGAGAAAACACTTGATCTCTAGTCACTTGGAATTCAAGTGCACGAATAATACTGCAAAGTATGAAGCAATCATCTTGGGCTTGCAAAATGCCATTGAACTCAATGTTGTTGTTCTGGAAGTGGTAGGTGACTCCAAAATCATGTTGCGTCACATACATAACACTATACATTGTGTGTCACCTCATCTTAAGATTTATCAACAAGAGGTACAGTGACACATCTCTCACTTCCAAGCTTTTAATATTATTTTAGTGCCAAGAATGTGTAATGTAGTTGCGGATGCCTTGGCAAATGCAGCTGCTAGGATGTAACCTTTATGGGATGAATTTTCTATTAAAATTATGCATAAACCATCCATCCTAGATAACATAACTAGCTTACATGTTTTGATGAGAACCAACAAAAATTGTACTTTATGGCCAACACTAACGTATTCAAAGAAGTAGCAATTGAGGAGAACTAGCATGAATAAACACTACAGAATGCAACTAGTCCAAGCATAGGAAACCTCATCCCTAAGGGTGTGGTATCATTTGAAAAGATGTATGATCTACAAAACCACTTCTGGGGACTTATGAATGCCAAGACTCAGAGTTTTACATTGTCGCATGAGAAAATCAACCTGGGAACTGAGAAAGATATGAAATATGTCAATCTTGGTACTTACCGCACACCACAAGAGCAAAAAGTCTTCATCCGCCTATTCAAGAAGTACAGTGATGTCTTCCCGTGGACATATAATGAACTCAAGACTTATGACACATGAATCATCTAGCATGTGATATTGATCATGGAAGGGGCCAAACCATTTCAACAAAAATTAAGGAAATTTCACCCAACACTTGAGCCCCTCATACAAAAGGAGTTCAGAAAACTGCTAGATGCTCGAACATCTACAAGGTACAACATTCAATGTGGGTATCAAATTTTGTTCCCATAAGGAAAAGTTCTAGGGAGATCTGCTTGTGTGTATATTTCCGCAATATCAATGATGCCTAAGAAAAGGATAATTACCCCGTGTCATCCATGGAGAAAATACTACAAACAATATTTGGGGCTGAAGTACCGTGATGTCTTCCTGTGGACATATAATGAACTCAAGACTTTTGACACATGAATCATCTAGCATGTGATACCGATCATGGAAGGGGCCAAGCCATTTCAACAAAAATTAAGGAAAGTTCACCCAACACTTGAACCCCTCATACGAAAGGAGTTGAGAAAACTGCTAGATGCTCGAATATCTACAAGGTATGACATTCAATGTGGGTATCAAATTTTGTTCCCATAAGAAATAATTCTAGGGAGATCTGCCTGTGTGTATATTTCTGCAATATCAATGATGCCTTAGAAAAGGATAATTACCCCATGTCGTCCATGGAGAAAATACTACAAACAATATTTGGGGCTGAAATTGCTCGATGGATTTTCTAGTTACAAATAGGTTTTGGTAGTAGAGCTTGATAGATTAAAAACTACGTTTTGAAAAAAGTGGGGCACATTCACATTTCAACGAATGTTGTTTGGGCTAGTTAATGCTGGTACGACATTCCAATGTGCAATGGACACCGCCTTTCACAGGATTATTGGAAAAAGTGTAGTGGTCTACCTTGATGACGTTAAAATATTTTCCAAACAACTATCAAACCACCCGCACCATCTAAAGAAGAATTTTGGGAGATGCCATAAATATGGGATATCCTTGAATCTTTGTAGTGTCTGAAGGTAATATCCTAAGACACATCATTGCTAAAAGTGGTATCAAGGTAGATTTGAATGTTCAGACCATCACAGAGATTCCCCACCCCATGAACAAGAAATCCATGTAGTATTTCTTGGGGAAGATCAACTTCCTCCAAAAGTTCATCTTTGACTATGCTCATATTGTTAAACCAATATCAGAGATGATCAAGAAAGATGCAGTGTATAAATGCGATAAGAGGGAAAATGATGCATTTTACCATATCAAGAAAGCTATAGTATAAGCACCAGCATTGTACAACCTTGACTTCGGTAAAGATTTCTTGCTCCGCACTATTTATTCTAACACTTCTCCTTTTGTTGTGCTAACTAAAATGGGCGAGTCAAACAATGAACAACCTATCTCCTTCTTGAGTGTAAGCCTGCAAGGACCAGATCTCAATTACCTCACCATGGAAAAATAGGCTTATGCAATGTCCAAGGTGTTAAAAAACTTCAGACCTTATTTGTTGAAAAATCATTGTATTATCTTTTTTCCATGCCCAACAATCAGGTAACTTCTTGCTCAAAAAGAGCTTGGTGAAAGAAGGGTGAAATGGATGACTGGATCACAAGAATAAGATCTTGACATCAAGCTAGTTCACACAATCTAGGGTCATGGTATTTTTAAATTAACAATAAAAGCAGTCAACGTAAAAGAGGAAGAAGAAGGGCTCGCAGGATGGAAGCAAGAGATTGAGATGTAAAACATTGAGCGAGCCTCCCCCACCTCGGATAGAAACTCTTGGTATGCAGATGTGCACCAATACCTTGAGCATGGAAACATGCCATATCACTTCTCTATGCAGCATAAGAGGGCACTCCAACTCAAGGCACTGTCATATCAGTTGGTGCATGGGGTTTTGTTTAAGAAGAACCACAATGGAATATTTCTCAGGTGTTTGGAGACACATGATTCAGAAAAAGTGTTATGTGATCTCCACAACAAACCAATTGAGGGAAAGTTTGCAGGAAACAATAAAATGCATAAGGTTATGTGGGCCAAATTTTACTAGCCTACATTTTTCAAGGATGCTCATGCCTATGCATGCAAGTGTTCGATTTTTCAAAGGCTTGCTGATAGAAACCAGAATTTAGCAGCCCCATTGTAGTGGAGGAACCATTTCAACAGTGGGGATTGCATATAACTGAGGAAATTTTCCCACACTCATCAAAGTAGCACCGCTATATCCTAATTGCTATAGATTATTTCACGTAGTTGACAAAGGAAGTTTCGCTAAAACAGGGAAATGATCAGGAAGTCATCAACTTTCTACAGTAAAATATCATCTCCAGCTTTGACATTCCTACTTCACTTGTTTTTGACATTGCAACCTATTTCTCATCGTTAAGAGTTTATGGTTTCACAGTGGAAAATGGTATTATATTGAAACATTCTACTACTTATTATCTGCGAGGAAATGATATTGTTGAATCCATGAACAAGAACCTCACCTGTATCATAAAAAATACCATATTCTTTGAACAACAAAGCTAGCACTCCGCTTTGGTGAATGCCTTATGGGCTAACTAAGCCACACATAAACCTTCTCTGAACACCTCCCCTAACTTCTTAGTATATGGAAAGGAATCCGTCTTTTGCCAAACATCTACTTGCTTGCTCTCCAATTGTCCCAAGAATTCCAAGGCAATCCATGCCCTTTAGTTCAACGTAGGATGGACACTTTGCACAATCTACAGGAAGAAAGGTTGAAAGCAAAAGAAAAAATTTCACTTCACCAGAGTCATATCAAGAGATGGTTTGATATAAATTCGATAGGGAAGAATAGATTTAGTGTGGGTGACTTAGTATTGAAGTGGGACAAGGCCCACAATGATAAATAAAAAAAATACTAATTTCTAGTCCCCGTGGATTTGTACTTACATAGTCGAAGAAAACATTGGCTAACACACATATCATCTTCAGTCACTTGACAGGAAGATTGACTCTCTCCTTGTCAATGGACAAGACTTAAAACAATATTTTCAATGAAGATTTTGGGTTGTGCCCCAAACTATGTACATAATATTTTGTTGTTTATTGTTTATGTCTTTACTTCAGTTTTGCATTGTTTTATTCTGTGAATAAGTGTTGTGTCTAACTACGTTATGGCTTCTATGTGTGTGTGTGTCTGAAGTTCAAAGAGTCTTGTGAAAGTGCAATGCTTGGATAACTTTCGGTCCATCTTCCTTGTGTTGGTTTTATTTTTTTGCTGATGAAGTTCTGACAGAAAATATGATTAGTCTATAAGGAGAGTTTTTTCCCAACCATGAACTCGTGCCTAGTCTGGGAACATCACGCCTATACTCAGTTTTCTGCTTTTGTGTTTTCAAGCCTGTCTAACTATGAGAAATGGAGAAGGGGAAAAATATAAACCAAGAAACCTAAATCAAAGGTCTTTATATGCTTCTCTAAAAGAACAACCTCTCCTTCTCTCAATAAGTCGAGATCCCTCTTCCACACCAAAATAAATAAGTGGCAATGCACAGTTCTCTTTAAATAAACAAATAAAGGTGAAATAATAGGAAGGCTTCTTGCATAGAGAGGTGAAGCAAGAAACTTTGTCGGGGTACTATCCAGGCTCACTGGTAGTAGAGAAATGTTTGTGTTCCCACGTGACTCCACCACCAATGCACAACCACTATCCTCTAGGGAAGTTGTACTACATAATCCTAGAGCCCAGCAACCTTCCTTGACCCCCAAAATTACACAGTTGTGTCTCCAATTCTACCTTGAACTGCACACTTCGCACTTTCAATCCTCAAGATTTTCCCTTGCTTGCTAGATACCCACAATGGAAAAATAACCCAACCTTCCTTAGCCTCCAGAACTATGCATATGTGTCCTCCAGTGCCATCCCTCAACCGGAGCTCACTGACATCAAGAACTCTACAGATTTGTTCTCTAGGCCTATTTCCTGCCCAGTCCCCCTTGCCTCTGCAAATTGCACAGAAATGACCTCTCAGGGCCTTATCCCACATCACCCACTATTGGTTTGAACTGCACAATCCTGACTCCTAGTAGCCACTATGTAATCTCTTTCCCTAGTGGGGACTTTGTTGTAAAGTTCCTCAGTCCAGCTTGAGTTGTGCTCTATGTAGTCTGAGTGATAAATCCCTCTCCTTGTCACCTAAAACTGTGCAAAGTGTAGTTATTGGGCCCTCTCTCCCAACCTGTCACTTTTCCCAGTCTTAGTTCATGGATAATAATGCATCATCTTAGGATAGGGATTTTTTGGATTGATGTCATCCCATCATGAGTGAATTGCAGGAACAGGCACACTATCAAGTCATGGTGAGATGATGAAGAAGGAGAAGGAGGGAAGCATGCCTAAATAAGCACTTGTAGCTGAATGGACAAGTGGACCTACCAACAACAAGCTAAAGGAACACAAGTGTGTAACCACCTTATGAGACCAAAGATCATTGAAGACCTCACATCATGAATCTATGTGGAGGAGAAAAGAAAGCATATCCAACAACACATCTATCACTCCACAACAATAACGACTTGACATTGCCACATCATCAATCCATCCCATGTCAGTAGTGTCATATCAGGTCGTGTCAGGAGTTGTCATATGCTACATCACTATTATGGGCCATGTATATTTTAAATCAAATGTATTGTAAAGTGGAAGTCCAATGGATACACATGAATATGAAGATTCATGTAAGTTGAAAAGTCATAGGAAGTTGAACAGTCATGAGGGTAGTCAAAGAGTGACAAGGGATAAGAATCACCCCTTGGTTATATATACCCCCTCATTGTATGAGAAAACAAATTTTCACCTTAGTTCCTCCCGCAAGGCATTTGAGAGATTAACTAGCTCTTTGAGGAGCAAGGAATCACTCTAATGTCCCACTAGTGCGGCTAGTGATGTACAATGAAAATATGTGTCTTGGAACCTTTTCTTAATAATAGAGGCCTTTTAAGGCTGGCACGTCCTTCATGCATGACTTATGAATGTTTGTAAGACTGTTATGTGAATGTTTGTATCTCGTGTTTGGTTTCACATGTAATAAGATAGTTGAATTATTTCAGTTATTTTAGTGCTTATCTTGTTGAGAATGTGATGTAATGGTTGTTACCATTGTCTCATCCTTGTGGACTATTCTGCAGGATACTAGACATACCTTTCTCTGCTTGTCAGTTATAATGACTGTCACATCAACTGTGGACTATTCTGGTGGATGTTAGATGGGTTTTCCCTTGTTAATTGTTTGTAATGATTGGTGGACTATTCTATTGGATGCTGGAGAGGTCCTTCTCGTTCATGTGTGTCTCTCCCTGGGTGTTAATATTACCTCTCTCTTAGAGGCTCACTTCTCTCTCCCTTTTGCAGTAAGAGAACCTAGACATAGTTTCGTTGCACACTCACCAAGAACACTCACCTTTCTTTTTGAAGATACCATTGCATCACTCTCTTGTGCTAACAGCTAGAGCCAAGGAAAATCTTTAGGGATTTGGTAATTGGGCATTTATACAGGATGGGACTCCTACACCAAACAGTGTGAGGTTTGATTGGAAATTCATATCGAGGACATCCCATGAATTTTGGCGGGTCCAGCACCGTTAATAGATACTATAGGCCACTTCATCCCAAGGGTAAGGAAGGATATACCTTCTCACTCCATTATTGTCTTCAAATGGCTTCTCTTCAGGTTGGAATAATTTTTTCTTGCCCGTGATCACCTCTAACCTATCTTCCTTTCCCAATATAACTCCTAAAGATATGGTAGTCACTTTGATAATGAGATTAGAATTCAAATGGTTGGAAAGTCCCCTTACAACAGTGGTGGCACTGTCTTCCCCTTTGAGAATGAAGGGCCATGGAAAATTCTTGGGTTATCTCATCATCATACCCCTTTAATTTTTCAAAGAACTCCATCCATTGGTGGCTTAGGAAGATATATTTGATAGGAGGATGTTGATGGATTTTTTTGATGTATGTGGGTGCCCTTCTATTGAAACCCCCCCATGTTTCCTATTGTTTCTATTAGGATCCTACAATTTATATAATCTAGGTGATTGAGTATTTTGTCTCAGAAATCTCATATTGTAAATATATTCCATGTTGTAAATTATTTCCAAAAAGGTAAAAACCTTGAGAAACTAAAAAAAAATATGCTTGCAAGTCGAAATGTAACATTAGAGAATAATTAAGTGTGTTTAGATTAAATTAATCACATCATTTAAATCTGATCAAATAAATTGTAATTAGGCCTTGGTACCATAATTTTGATTTTATTGTAAAATTGATTACAACAAAAGGAGTTTTTTCGACTATGGTTAAAAGAGTGGAAGTTATCTGTCAAGGGATCCTCCTACCTTTCAAATCGACATCGCACATTCATTTTTGTCCCCCCCTCTCCATCCTAGCTTTACCACTGGGGGGGGGGGTCCGAAAATGTGGTATTCCCTATCGTGTCCCATAGCTACGTGTCCACTCCCCAACATTTCGAACCCCCCTTCACTAATACCATAATCCGCCTCTACCCCCATTTGAAAACCATCTTCCCTTCGTCCACTTTGCCGTGTACCTACCCTGACACCTTCGCCACTCATGTCACGCCACGTTTCGTATTCATTTCTCAATTAAATGCCTTCCCAATAGAATTACCATTGGGAATTCAATTTTCCTTCCTAGGTAACCAATCGACTCCAATGGTCTCGCGCCAACCTCCAACAGAAATTGACATCCTTGCTTAAAAACCTTGAACTGTATTGCTTGTCCCTTTTACTGGTCTATTCTCCATAATTCCCAGGTTCTCTATGCAAAGTGACCATTTCAAAATATTTTCTGAAGGAGTTAAAATTGTCAGCATTCTATTTCCCCTCCCTCAACTGTTCATAACCTCAAATTTTATTCCCGGTAAGCTTTTTCCTTCCATCACTGTTGATTGCTCACTAATATAATCATGCCTCCAAAGAGAAAGAACCAGGAGAAACCTGTTAATCCATTAATCTCTCCATCCATAGACTTAGATCATATTCCTTTAGCTAATAGGGATTATAGGATTAGTGAAACACAGTGAAAATGTGAATTTTTAGAGCTCTATTGTTGGCTGGAGGACAAACACACTAACAAAAAAGATGAAATTCGACTCTTGGAGTCTAGTCTTCCTCATTATATCTTCCCTTTGACCTTCCATGCCCCTAAATTCACTAGGAAATGCCAAGCCTATTGTATTCCCAGCCGAAGGACCATCATGACCCCATTTGGTGAGATCCTGTTTACAATTACTGCCGAATGTATAAACCAGATGATGCTAGGTCCCCCTGTGGAAAACAATGCCCCATTTTCCTTAGAAGCCCTCACCCAACTCTGTCAGAAGCTCAATTTTTCTACTAGGGCCAAGATTTTTGAGATCTTCCTACCAGAAAATGCCTAATTACCAAAGAAAAATCCTCCATACCCTTCCTCAATCTTCCTTGATCAAGATAAACAAATTATAACTGTAATTTCATACATTTTGGGTTATTATTCTGATTAATTGGTAGATGAACCCATTCTTGGCTTCCTTTCCATCTTTTCCACAGATAGAAAACCATCTATGTTGTTCAATTTCAGTCAATTCCTGGCTGATAACATTCATGAGAAGTTTATTAAATTTCCAACAGAACAAGTGTTTAATTACACTTCAATTTTAATCTATATGTTTCTATATTATCAAGCAGACAGGCTCAGTTTTGCTATGCAGAAGCTAGATGAAGAGGGGAACTAGTAGCTTGTGATATTTTGGACTTCTTTAGTAATGAAAGAGCAATAATAATCCTCATATAAACATTTCATTAAAGAGTTTGTTCACCCAACTATGAATGTTTTAAACGGTTAAGCACAACCCAGAATCAGTGAAGACATCAAAAGGGTTTTTCATTTGATAAATTAGGACAAGGAATTTAGACTTCTGTGATCCATAACATTGTTTAGTGAAGAATCTTCGGCGAAATCACATAATTAATCTTTTGTCGACGCGTTTCGAACCAACCAGTGTGGTTCATCATCAGGACAAGTTGAAGATCCAATCCAGCTTAGCCTGTTTAAATAGTATGTGCAGAGACTCCAACGGCTATATTGCCAACAGCTAATTTTGACCTAATGACCCAAATGAGACCAATAATATTATTGTTATATATTTAATTATTTTTAATCTAAGAAATAGTTAAATTTGGTAATTTATATAATAAAATATTCATTTGTTACTTGTACTAGTATATATATAAATTCAAAAACCTAACTAATTCATATTAAATAATAATATTTCTATTATAATTTATCATTTATACCTAATGGTCCAACTAATATATTTCATAATTAATTAATAATTTATATTTAATTAAATAATTAATTTAATTTATTATTCCAAATATTTATTATTACAAATAATATTCTAGATACATTAAATTATTATTATTCTTAGAAACTAGTTAAATAAGGTAAATTCCCCTAATAAATAACGTTTATTATTTTGTTAATAGCTTGTTTATTAATAAATGTATGTAATATGTACCAAAAACCAACTAACTCAAACTAAAATAATTGGTACATCATATAATTATTTAATAATACTATTTATTTATCATTTAAATCCGAGGCCCATTTGAAGCCAAATTAATGAATTATATCCACTATTAAGGTATAATTTTATAATTAATTTAATTTATTAAGTAATCTATATTCATTTAATAATTTCTTCATCCAATCAAAATAATTATATTATTATATTAAAATCCATGAAATAAGATAAAGTATGTAGTAATTATTATTTCCAACCTACACTTAAAAATCCAATTTAACTCTATCATGAATATCAATCTTCTAATTATAAAATTCTTTGATTAATTGAGAACCTAAAAGAAAATACAATCAAGTTCGAATTACTCAATTAATCAAGAATTTTATAATTAGAAGATTGATATTCATGATAGAGTTAAATTGGATTTTTACTTGTAGGATTGGAAATAATAATTACTACATACTTTATCTTATTTCATGGATTTAAATGTAATGATATAATTATTTTATGATTGGATGAAGAAATTATTAAATGAATATAGATTACTTAATAAATTATTAAATTAATTATAAAATTATACCTTAATAGTGGATATAATTCATTAATTTGGCTTCAAATGGACCTTAGATTTAAATGATAAATAAATAGTATTATTAAATAATTATATGATGTACCAATATTATTTTAGTTTGAGTTAGTTCGTTTTTTGGTACATATACATACATTTATTAATAAACAAGCTATTAACAAATTATACTTTAGTTATAGAATTTACCTTATTTAACTAGTTTCTAAGAATAATAGTAATTTAATGTATCTAGAATATTATTTGTAATAATATTATTGGAATAATAAATTAATT
>APFE031377234.1:0-11900 GCA_000404065.3 Pinus taeda
AAAATGTGGTGGCAGATGCACTCTCAAGAAAGGATGAGGATGTGGAAGCGTTGTTGTGCGCCATTTATATTATCCAACTAGATTGGATAAACGAAGCAAGGGAGGAGTGGAAGAATGATGAAGAAGTGTGGGCACTTATTCAAAAGTTACAACAAGATTCTAGTACATTTGATTCATTTAGTTGGAGAAATGATTCGTTATGGTACAAAGATTGCTTATACCTCTGTAATAATTCGCAACTCAAACAAAAGATTCTTATGGAATTACACACTTCTTCCTTAGGAGGGCACTCAGGATTTTTAAAATCATACCACAGGGTTAAGAAGGATTTTTTTTGGGATGTCCTTAAATCAGATATTCAAAAGTTTGTGGAAGAATGTTTGGTTTGCCAACAAAATAAAGTTGAAACAATTAAGACCTTGGGTCTATTACAAACTTTATCCATTCCAAGCCAACATTGGGAGGAGGTTTCAATGGATTTTATCATAGGTTTACCCAAGTCTGAAGGAAGGAGTGTTATCATGGTGGTAGTTGACAAACTTACCAAGTATGCACACTTTTGTGCATTATCTCATCCATTTAAAGTGAGTACAATTTCTACTTCATTTATGGAAACAATTCAAAAGCTACATGGAAACCCAAAGATTATTGCAAGCGACAGAGATCCCATTTTCACGGGAAATTTTTGGACAAAATTATTTTCTTGTCTTGGTACTCAGTTAGCTCATAGTTCACCTTATCATCCTCAATCTGATGGACAAACAGAGATAGTAAATAAATGTTTGGAATGATATCTTCGTTTCTTTGTATCTGATAAATAGATACAATGGGTCAAGTTGTTGCCTCTAGCTGAATGGCGGTATAACACTTCCTTCCATACTGCAACAAAAATGACCCCATTTATGGCATTTTATGGATATCATCCACCATCCATCACATCATATTTAAGATAAAATTCTAAGATTCAAGTGATGGAAGATCACATCGAGCATCAACAACAAGTTCTCCAACTCTTAAAGGATAACCTCACCTTGGTACAGAATAGAATGAAACAACAGGCAGATTAACATCGCAGCAAAAGAAGTTTTGATGTAGGTGATTGGCTATTCCTATGGCTACAACCATATAAAAAAATGTCCCTCAAGCAAGTTAGGAAGGATAATAAATTATCACCAAAGTATTATGGTCCATACAAGGTGTTGCCAAAGATAGGTACTATGGCATACAAATTGGAGCTTCCTCCAGCTTCCTCAGTGCACCTAGCTTTCCATGTGTCATGCTTAAAGAAGGTTATAGGTGACAAGCTCCTACTTCAAAAAATATTTCCAGAACTTGATGACAAAGGAAAAATCATATTGCAACCTAAAGTATTCAAAGAAACAAGAACTCGAAAGCTACGAAATCGATCAATTTCAGAGTGTCTCATCAAGTGGAAGAACTTACTCGTTGAAGATTCCACATGGGAGGATGAGATTTTTTTACAGAAGCATGCAAAACTACTCAAGCATTAAGGACAACATTTTTTGAAGGAAAGGGACATGTTAGGTCCCTATACTACTAGTGTAACCCCTTATTGTTATTAGTACAACCCCCATATTGTTATTATTGTGCCCCATAGAAGCCCACTATTGTTATTATTGTGCCCTTACATTATCATTATTATGTCGGCTCTGATTATATTCTTGTCATTTGTATCATCCAAGAATTTTTCATTTGTGTAATGTATAGGAGGTTTCCCCCTCAAAGAGGCTAAATTCTAAGGCATTGATCTTTCTTTTCTATCTTTTTGTGAGCGGGTTTCATAACATGCATACTAACAATTCCATGTTTTTTGAAAGAGATGTGGAGGAAACATTATCTTTGAACTTTGTAGAAGAAATTGTTGTTGAGAAATACTTTTGTTCTATTAGATCTATTGATGATGAGGAAGATTCTAAAGACTTTAAGGACACTAATAAGAAATCTCAAGCCTCTCCTACTAAAACTAAGGATAAATATTCTTTAGATGTGGAAAGCTTGGTTAAATCTATGAAGTTTCTCACTAATGAAGTACCTGATCTAAAGAGAAGGTCAAGTGAGGAAACTATCAACAGTAAGTCTTTCAAACCACCTTTCATTAAGAAGAATAATAATTAACCAGAAGTTTGCACAAAACTCTAAGGTTGTGCTCAAATGATGAAATTTTTGGCATGGACAAATTTTTGTACTTTCCATCAGGAGAGGAATTCAAAGAAAAAATGACCATAATGGAATCACAACATGAATGCTATGATGATAAATTTCTTAGACACTTTATTAGCAGAGGAGAAATCTAAGAAAAATGAAGAAGAAAATGAACTAACCATGATAGAGGAAATATCATATAATGGTCACTTAGTTAGTGAATTCAATGTTATATATAATATTAAAAGACAAAGTGTTGATGTACCTCCAATGAGTGAGCCTCCTTTGTGGAAAGCATTTGAACGGTACAACTTGACGAATAAGGGACTGATTTCTGAGAAAGATCTCAAAAGGAAATTTTTGAGAAATATTTTACCACCTAAGTCTTCCTTAGGTGGTAAAAGAAAAATGTTGAGAAAGAGTTCATAAAATAAGTCTGGAAGTGATCCACCTCCTTAGAACACTTATGGAAGGAATAATAATTATGTTGGGTGCTAAAAGGTGTCCTTTAAAACCCCTAATTTCCTCACATTAATTATCAACCTGGGTAAGTCTTTTTGTTTCAAGAGTGTACACAATATGTGCAAGCTATAAATCCAGAGAGTAATTCTTTTTAAGTTGAACTATAAAACATGATACAAGAGTAAACAGATGCATTTATAAAACTCAAGCTCCAACTGTTAACAGAAATATTACATCCAAGCATCAAGACTTAATCTTCAACTGAAATCATAATAAAATCTAAAGCAATCAATTCGATTTAAAATAGCATCAACCGAGAGCATAGTAGCATTAACCAATCTCTTTCAGCTGATTCTATATGAATCACACTCTATCTCAATTAAGCAATTCGAACGGAAATGATGTCAACCGAGAGTTAGTAGTATTAACTAATCTCTTTCAGCTGATTCTATATCAACAACACTCTTATCATAATCAACCAAAAATCAATGTCTTAACTGATAATTAATTCAACCTCCAGTGAGCACAAATGAAATCAAATGGCAAAGTTGTGAAGTACATGAGATTAGAATAAAGGAAAGTAAACTAACTACAATATAAAATCACAAGAAATCAGAAGATATCAAATATGGTAAACTTAGTAGAAAATGGAAAAAATGTCAAACCAATTAGACTCACGTGAATTAGAAAGATATAACATAGAGGATAGCAGTTTGATCCACTAGAGGCCGGACCCTAGCCACCAGCGAATACTGCTGAGCTACTTCAGAGAATATGAATGATTAGCAACATACATTATGTATTAACCATTGAATTTAATCCTCACTACAATACGGTCATCCTTCAACAACACGAGTCTGTAAATGAAAATTACAATTTGAAATAAATAGATATCAATCCCCTTTCCTCCTATCTTATCCTATCCTATCTCTAATAATCCATCCCTCTCTCTGATCTGTGATCCCATTTACATACACAGAGAGAAAAGAGAAGTTACAACCGAGATGATTACAATATGATTCCCATTACAAAATTGGACTGTTCACAACAAATTGATCAACAATGTCATATCTGAAATATCTTTCCATCAACTTTTAACAGGAATAGGTTGAATTTGGTATTGCAACTGAGATAATTTGGAAACCAACCGCAATAGCGAATCTCAGAAAAATCTTTTTCAGAGAACCTTCTGCTTCTCTTAATATGAAATGAATTTGGGAAAACTACTCATTAAAAAACTAATGTGGTCCATTCTGAACAAAACCCATGTTTCGAATTTTCCAGATTCTCCTCCATTTCCCCAAAAGGTCCAATCCAAAAATGTCATTGCTCATTCTAGTGAATTTTTGAGTTGAAATATTTAATATTCGCTAGAATATTTAATGATGAGCTAGATCAAATCTGCAATTTGGAAAATATCTTGGAGGCTAAAATGGTGAGTGATGTTACAACAAATTTATTAATTAACCATCATTGGTAAAATCATGCATAATAATCACCAATTTATTAAAAATAAAGGAGAAGAAATAATATTTATCCATAAGAGCATAAATAATTATCAAATGGAATTTTATGATAAAGTATGATAAATGACGTGATAAATAATGGTAGAAATGGGTGAAATAGGTGTTAAAAAGTGATAATAATAATGACATATTAGCAACCCAACACATCCCCAAACTGAATATATTGCATGTCCTCATGCAACCTGAAGCCTCTATATTAAACAAGCTATATATAATAATAAAAAAATATTCATCCCAAGTCATGAAATTGATGGAACAAATGACTTCTTCCTCAAATAATTAATATTCAATTTTAGCAATGTTGATGAAGGCGTAACAATTTTTACATTGACGTTCAACTATATGTATATGAAGTTGCAGCAAAATATGATGTAAGTAACAACAAACTTCATTAACCATTTTCTCAAAAAATACAAACCAGATTTTGCTGAAATTTTGCAAGTAGATTTCTACTATATTAATGTTTCTATGATCCAAAAATCAGATTGTTGTGGTTCACGGATCATGAGATATAAACAAGATGGTTGTAGGTGACATTGCATGATTTCTGATATTTGACAAACTAATTTAACTTGAAATTTTTTGGGTTTGTGTATTTTAATGATACCTCTTTGTTTTCCAAAAATCACAAGAATTCAATCCATAGTTTTAAAGATATATGCAAATCAATGTCTGCACTATATAAAAATGAAATTGTATGCCTTAAATGAGAAAGAAAGTAGAAAGCATCCATCACGTGTAGCAATTCCTCCCCCAAACTGGAGAATTAGCATGCCCTCATGCAATGCTAAAAAACAAATTGAGGTGGTTGCTACCATCTATTGAAATCTATGCTTGGTCAAAAACAACATGGAATAAGAGAGGTGTTGAGAATGAATAAGAAGATCAATGGATGATAAATAATATTAATGGCATGGTCATAATAAATAATAAATGAAAGAAACACTCCCTCAAACTAAAAGAATCTATGTCTTTGAAAAATGGGAAGTGGTAAACATGTGGAATGAATGATGATAAATAATGCTCAATGGATTTTGCATTAAATTCTCCTAAATTTGTAATAAATCAAAAAAGTATGCTATTTTACCTCAAGTTTTACCTCCGAAAAAAAATGTGGAATGACATGTATGGACCGACATTTGTTGAAGTTGATGTAGGTTGAGTTGATGTTGAAAGTGATGCAAAAGGTGGAATCCATGCAAGCACATCATGTCTAAACAATTGTTCACGTTCGCGAGTTTCTCAAGCCTCTTTTGTTAGTTGCAATAGTGTGGCCTTGTTGTGAATAGAGTTTCCCCCCATACTTGTTGTTCTCTTGTAAACAAATCACTATGCTGCATGCAAATTTCTTGAATCCACGGTTTTAGTTTTGAATGGCAACAGATAAGCTGTATGCAAAAATTTCAATCAGAAAAAACTTTTATATAAATGCAATAGTAATATTTTGTCAAATCAACAACTTATGACAGAGTGCAGTAATTATATCGCATGCTATCCCATAATCCATACCTTCCCCCACCAATTGGAAAAGGGCGTTCATGACCATAAATCATAGGAAAAGTTGGGCGCCAAAATGTTGGGTGCTAAAAGGTGTTTTTTAAAACTCCTAATTGCCTCACATTAATTATCAACCTAGGTAAGTCTTTTTGTTTCAAGAGTGTACACAATATGTGCAAGCTATAAATCCAGAGAGTAATTCTTTTTAAGTTGAACTATGAAACTTGATACAAGAGTAAACAGATGCATTTATAAAACTCAAGCTGCAACTATTAATAGAAATATTACATCCAAGCATCAAGACTTAATCTTCAACTGAAATCATAATCAAATCTAAAGTAAGCAATTCAATTGAAAATAGCATCAACTGAGAGCATAGTAGCATTAACCAATCTCTTTCAGCTGATTCTATATGAATCACACTCTATCTCAATTAAGAAATTCGAATGGAAATGATGTCAACCGAGAGTTTAGTAGTATTAACTAATCTCTTTCAACTAATTCTATACTAACAACACTCTTATCGTAATCAACCAAAAATCAATGTCTTAACTGATAATTAATTCGACCTGCAGTGAGCAAAAATGAAATCAAATGGCAAAGTTGCGAAGTATATGAAATCAGAATAAAGGAAAGTAAACTAACTACAATGTAAACTCACATGAAATCGGAAGATATCAAATAGGGTAAACTTAGCAGAAAATGGAAAAAACATCAAACCAATTAGACTTACATGAATTAGAAAGATATAAAACATAGGATAGCAGTTTGATCCACCAGAGGCCAGGCCCTAGCCACCAGCGAATACTGTTGAGCTACTTCAGAGAATACGAATGATCAGCAACGTAGATTATGTATTAACCATTGAATTCAATCCTCATTACAATACGGTTGTCCTTCAAAAGAACGAGTCTATAAATTAAAATTACAATTTGAAATAAACAGAGATTGATCCCCTTTCCTCCTATCCCATCCATCTTATCTCTAATAATCCATCCCCCTCTTTGATCTTTGTTCTCATTTAATTACACAAAGAGAAAAGAGAAGTTACAACCGAGATGATTACAATATGATTCCCATTACAAAATTGGATTGTTCACAACAAATTTATCAGCAACATCATATCTGAAATATCTTTCCATCAGCATTCAATAGGAATAGGTCAAATTTGGTATTGCAACTGAGATAATTTGGAAACCGGCCGCAACAGTGAATCTCAAAAAATTGTCTTCAGAGAACCTTCCACTTCTCTTAATACGAACCGAATTTAGGAAAACTGCTCACTATGAAACTAACTCTGTCCATTCTAAACAAAACCCATGTTTCAGATTTTCCAGATTCTTTTCCATTTGCCCGAAATGTCCAATGCAAAACTATCACTTCTTATTCCAACGAATTTCTGAGTTGGAATATTTAATGATGAGCTGGAGATCAAATCTGCAATCTGGAAAATATCGTGGAGGCTAAAATGGTGAGTGATGTTACAAAAAATTAATTAATAAACCATCATTGTTAAATCATGCATAATAATCATCAATTTATTAAAAATAAAGGAGAAGAAATAATATTTATCCATAAGAGCATAAACAATTATAAAATGGAATTATATGATAAAGTAAGATAAATGACGAGATAAAAAATGGCAGAAATGGATGAAATAGGTATTAAAAAGTGATAATAATAATGACATATTAGCAGCCCAACACACCCCCAAACTGAATATATTGCATGTCCTCATGCAACCCGAAGCCTCTATATTAACAAAACTATATATAAAAAAAAAATGTTCATCCCAAGTCATGAAATTGATGGAACAAATGACTTCTTCCTCAAATAATGAATATTCAATTTTAGCAATGTTGATGAAGGCGTAACAATTTTTACATTGACATTCAACTATATGTATATGAGGTTGAAAAATATGATATAAGTAACAACAAACTTCATTAACAATTTTCTCAAAAACTACAAACCAAATGTTGCTGAAATTTTGCAAGTAGATTTCTACTATATTAATGTTTCTATGATCCAAAAATCAAATCGTTGTGGTGCACGGATCATGAGATATAAACAAAATGGTTGTAGGTGACAGTGCATTATTTCTGATATTTGACAAACTAATTTAACTTGAAATTTTTTGGGTTTGTGTATTTTAATGATACCTCTTTGTTTTCTAGAAATCACAAGAATTCAGTTCATAGTTTTAAAGATATATGCAAATCAATGTCTGCACTGTATAAAAATGAAATTGTATGCCTTAAATGAGAAAGAAAGTAGAAAACATCCATCATGTGTAGAAATTCCTCCCCCAAACTGGAGAATTAGCATGCCCTCATGTAATGCTAGAAAACAAATTGAGGTGGTTGCTACCATCTATTGAAATCTATGCTTGGTGTAAAACAACATGGAATAAGGAAGGTGTTGAGAATGAATAAGAATATCAATGGATGATAAAGAATATTAATGGCATGGTCATAATAAATAAATAAATGAAAGGAAAACTCACTCAAACTAAAAGAATCTATGTCTTTGAAAATTGGGAAGTGGTAAACATGAGGAATGAATGATGATAAATAATGCTCAATGGATTTTGCATTAAATTCTCCTAAATTCATAATAAATCAGAAAAGTATGCTATTTTATCTCAAGTTTTACCTTCGAAAAAAAATATGCAATGACATCTATGGATCAACATTTGTTGAAGTTGATGTAGGCTGAGTTGATGCTGAAAGTGAAGCAAAAGTTGGAATCCAGGCAAGCACATCATGTCTAAACAATTGTTCACGTTCGCGAGTTTCTCGACCCTCTTCTACTAGTTGCAATAGTGTGGTCTTGTTGTGAATAGAGTTTCCCCCCATACTTATTGTTCTCCTGTAAACCAATCACTACAGTGTGTGCAAATTTCTTGAATCCACAGTTTTAATTTTGAACAGTGACAAAGAAGCTGTATGCAAAAATTTCAATCAGGAAAAACTTTTGTATAAATGAAATACTAATATTTTTTCAAATCAACAAGTTATGACAGAGTGCAGTAATTATATTGCATGCTATCCCATAATGCATACCTTCCCCCTCCAATTGGAAAAGGGCATTCATGACCATAAAGCATAGGAAAAGTTGGGCGCCAAAATGTCGGGTGCTAAAAGGTGTCTTTTAAAACTCCTAATTGCCTCACCTTAATTATCAACCTGGGTAAGTATTTTTGTTTCAAAGTGTACACAATATGTGCAAGCTATAAATCCAAAGAGTAATGCTTTTTATGTTGAACTATAAAACTTGATACAACAGTAAACAGATGCATTTATAAAACTCAAGCTGCAACAGTTAACAAAAATATTACATCCAAGCATCAAGACTTAACCTTCAACTGAAATCATAATCAAATCTAAAGCAAGCAATTCAATTGAAAATAGAATCAACAGAGAGCATAGTAGCATTACCCAATCTCTTTCAGCTAATCCTATATGAATCACACTCTATCTCAATTAAGCAATTCGAAAGGAAATGATGTCAACTGAGAGTTTAGTAGTATTAACTAATCTCTTTCAGTTGATTCTATACTAACCACACTCTTACCGTAATCAACCAAAAATCAATGTCTTAACTGATAATTAATTCAACCTATAGTGAGCACAAATGAAATCATATGGCAACGTTGTGAAGTACATGAGATCAAAATAAAGGAAAGTAAACTAACTACAATGTAAACTCACAAGAAATCAGAAGATATCAAACAAGGTAAACTTAGCAGAAATTGGAAAAAACATCAAACCAATTAGACTCACGTGAATTAGAAATATATAACATAGAGAATAGCAGTTTGATCCACCAGAGGCTGGGCCCTAGCCACCAGTGAATACTGTTGAGCTACTTTAGAGAATATGAATGATTAGCAACGTAGATTATGTATTAACCATTGAATTCAATCCTCATTACAATATGGTTGTCCTTCAAAAGAATGATTCTGTAAATTAAAATTACAATTTGAAATAAATAGAGATCGATCCCCTTTCCTCCTATCCTATCCTATCCTATCTCTAATAAATCATCCCCCTCTTTGATCTTTGTTCTCATTTAAATACACATAGAGAAATCAGAAGTTACAATTGAGATGATTACAATATGATTCCCATTACAAAATTAGATTGTTCACAACAAATTGATTAGAAAGATCATATCTGAAATATCTTTCCATCAGCATTCAACAGGAACAGGTCGAATTTGGTATTGCAACTGAGATAATTTGGAAACCAACCACAACAGCGAATCTCAGAAAATTGTCTTCATAGAACCTTATGTTTCTCTTAATACAAACAGAATTTGGGAAAACTACTCATTATGGAACTAACTCGGTCTGTTCTGAACAAAACCCATGTTTCATATTTTCCATATTCTTCTCCATTTTCCTGAAACGTCCAATCCAAAACTGTCACTTCTTATTCCAGCAAATTTCTAAGTTGGAATATTTAATGATGAGCTGGAGATCAAATCTGCAATCTGGAAAATATCTTGGAGGCTAAAATGGTGAATGATGTTACAAAAAATTTATTAATAAACCATCATTGGTAAAATTATGCATAATAATCATCAATTTATTAAAAATAAAGGAGAAGAAATAATATTTATCCATAAGAGCATAAATAATTATAAAATGGAATTATATGATAAAGTATGATAAATGACGTGATAAAGAATGGTAGAAATGGACGAAATAGGTTAAAAAGTGATAATAATAATGACATATTAGTGGCCCAACACTTGACGAGCAAGGGACTAATTTCTAATCAAGATCTCAAAAGGAAATTTTTCAGAAATATTTTACCACCTAAGTCTTCCTTAGGTGGTAAAAGAAAATTGTTGAGAAAGAGTTCACAGAATAAGTTTGGAAGTGATCCACCTCCTAAGAACACTTATGGAAGGAATAAGAATTATAATTCCATCACTCCTTAGGCATCTAATAAAGCTACACCACCCAACACTTTAGCACAAAATGTTATGGAGGGAGATAATGGTTATAATGTTGTTGAGGACATGAAAATGGCTCATGCCAACATTTCAATATTTTAGATTTCCAAAATAACATGACAGTGCAAACTAATCATCCAAGCATTTTCATCACAACCTCCAATAGGTAAGGATTTTTTTGCTTCTCAAGTTGTGTTCGGTAAGTCTCATGAAATTACCAAGTATGTAGTTAATTCTACAATGTAGGTTTTAACCTCATACAGAAATTACCTGCATACGAATTCTAAAACACAGAAAATAAACAATGCGTGAGCATAACACATCAAACACATATACACAAAAATTTTCCCGTGGATACCAAAACCGAGACTACCAGCTTGATTTTTCATTATTTTCCTTTCAATGTTACAATACATATTTATACATGGCGAAGCATCCAATACCATGGACCGAAAACCATCACATCCAAAACCATGTATGAAAAACATGCACAAAACCATAGGTAGGTCTGCCCAACCTAATATAGGGTCCAAAACCAAAATTTTCTGGGGCATTGCCCTGGACCCCATAGAGTGGGGTTATATGCACTCCTCAAACCCCTTGTGACTCCCCCCGCTATGCAATCGACGCAATGAAGCGGGGGCTCCACCCCCTCCTAACGCCTTGGTTAACTACGTGGGCTAGTCATGGAAAGAATATAACATAACCCAACATTCGCCCACTTTTTGTTTTCTTTCCATAGGGGGCCACAAGAGAGCTTATTCATTTATCCAGCTCTGCAATGCCCATCGTTTCTCTACACCAAGAGAACTTCTCAGAGCTCACAGATTTTGTCAATGCATCTGCATTATTCTTCAAAGTGTTCACCTTTACCAGCAACACCTTTTTGTCTTCTATCATATCCCTCACAAAGTGATACTGAACATCAATGTGCTTCGTCTTTGAATGATATGCAAGGTTCTTTGCCAAGAAAATTGCACTTTGGTTGTCCCAATCTATCCTTATAGCTCCCTGTACTAACCCCATACTTTAACACAATCTCTGCAACCAAACTGCTTCCTTGCTTGCATGAGTGGCTGCCATGTATTCTACCTCTGTAGTTGATAGTGTCACTACAGATTGTTTCTTACTCATCCAACTGACTGCACCTCCAAATAGGTTAAACACATACCCACTTGTAGATCTTCTCTAATATAGATCTCCAGCCAGTCTGCATCAACAAAGCCATGAATATCCAATACTCTGTCCAATCCGAGTCTTCCTTGGTAGCACAAACCATATAATCAC
>APFE031377237.1:0-11253 GCA_000404065.3 Pinus taeda
AACTAATTTGGTTCCAAATATAAAGTTGCAATACATACCTTTTGTGTGTTTTGCACATTATTGAGATCGAAAAATTGCTCCATCTGTAATATCCATGTTGCGGGATCCTTGCCATCAAAATTCCTCATATAGATTTTTGGAATATGGTGGGTCTTTGATCCCACATTAGCGTCTATTAAATCATGATTAACATTTCTTTTGTTCGCATCATGAGTTTCCTTTACTACCTTTTCTGCATTAGTAAGTATTTCTTGTAGAAAATTTGTCAAATCTGTCTTCAAATCTGCCATGTCTGTCTTCAAATCCGTCTTCAAATCTGCCATGTCTCTCTTCAAATCAGTCTTCAAATCTATCTTAAAATCGTCCATCTTAGCTTCCACGCCCTTTATCTTAGATTCCACGCCATTTATCTTAGCTTCTGTTAGCTTTTGTGCAAGTGACACTTGCTGCACTTGGTCTTGTAATTTTAATATATCATGTAGCATTTCTTCCTCTTCTTCATGAGTCATGCTAGAGCTTTCAGGTTGCTTACTAGGTGTTTGCATTTTCTTTTCTCGGGGCATCAGTTACCAATAATAATGCTCTACTATGCCCTTTGAATTCCCTCAAAATAAATTTTCAAACCAAGCTTAAGCAAAAATTAAAAAAAATCTACACACCTTTTTTCACTTTGTAGGAGCTCGATATTGCCTCTAATGTATCTCTATACTTTTGGATCATCCAGTTCTAAAATTGTGACATGCAGTAGCCCTCCGTGTCCTCTTTCAATGCCACCAATCAGATCCAAATTGGATTCTCCAAGGAAGAGTTATGCGAAATCTCCCACAGTGACCTGATTATAGACTAGTTCAGTTGAGCGAACTTGTACGACGTGCCACGAGTCACTATTTCGACCTTTGGCTCTAAAAAATATATACAAGAAACTACAGTCCGTCCCCTTTCTATATGTTCTTACGAAATTTCAATCTGATGCTCAGAGAGAAAGTTATGACGATTTTCCCCAGGTAACCTGTTTGGAATGTAATTCAGGAGTCTGCAAAAATACCAGCTTACTCAGATCATAACTCCGTAAATATAGCGCAAAAATATATGAAATTCAGACCCAAGGTTCAGTGCGATTTCTTCTCAAATGGTTTTTTTTTTTTTTAGCTTCTGAAACATCGCAGAAAAAGCTATATCGAAAATTCCACGATGACCTATTTGTAGCAGCGAAACCCTAGAATCCAAAGCTTTGATACCAAATGTTATGAAACCATCTCAAGAAAAAGATAGAAAAGATAGATCAACGCCTTAAATTTTAGCCTCTTTGAGGGACCAACCTCCTTTACATTACATAAATGAACAATTCTTGGATGATTCAAATGACAAAACCTCCTTTCTATATATATATAGGAGTCTAAGGAGTCACAATATAACCCAGCCAACCTAACAATAATAATATAAAGCCACAAAAATAACAATAGAGGTATTCTATGGGGAACAGTAATAAATATATGGGGACAATAGGGGCACAACAATATTAATAAGGGATACAACTACAATAGTAATGGGGTAATCACTAGTATTATAGGGACCCAACAAATGTTGTGTTCATTGTGTCACATTTACAAGGCGGCTGACTTGGTTACCTGTCGCTAAAGGATAGGAACCTAGCGGGGTTTCCCAATATATACATGATGGTACGGGGAGAACAAGTTTGTGTTAGCATTGTATAATTCATAACCATTCGATGAGAGCATTTCCATATACTTGCCATATGTGGAGCGCCTCTTATATACCTGAGTACTGGAGAACGATCCTATATACTTCCATAAGTGGAATGATATTTCACCCCTGGGATACAATGTTGGAAAATAATGATAGCTACTAGGTTTATAGATGTTAGAACATGTCTCTAGCCTAGACCTCTAAATGTTTGTGTTAGGTGCCAAATGCTCCTTAGTTTGGTTGAGTAAATTTTAACATTTATCTTGAATTATGTTTCAATTTTGGGCTCAAAACGATGTTAGCTGAATCCCTAAGATGAAACTATATGAAAAAAAGAAAACTTTCCACTTCGATGAAAGCTAGACTAATTAAGGGAGGAAATTTCAATCAATAATGCATCAAACAACATGCCTTCCACTAACTTTCACTTTCTCTTTTCAAATGCAATGATCAAAAGAAAAAACAATCTTCACTTTTCACAATCCTAAATGCAACTTTTCGAAAGCAAATCATCTTTACTTTTACTAATATGCACTTATATAAATGATGTTTTTCTTTGATTTTTAATGCTCTAATACAACTAAAGCATTAACTAAATAAAAATTAAAATTTGATTCAAATGCTTCTAATGCATCAATCAAAGTAACACCAATTCAAATTCAAAATCACTTAAATGAAAACACTTTTCACTTTTATCCTTTTGAACAAATAAACAATGCACTCTTTTCAGCCTGTAAATCAATGAATGTAATCTATGCTTGATGGACAACAAAGATGGTTTCCAAATGCAAGATGACCAAATGCAATCGAAAAGCAACTTTGTAAAAGGCAATCTAAAACCAATGGAAATTGGTGTTTTGAATGATTTCCACGGAAAACAAGATCTAATCAACCAAAAAATTAAGATCTTAGTGACACTCACAAGTAGCAAGTGACAATCAAATGACCTAAAAACCCTAGAATCAATCCAATTTCACTCCAAGCACTTGAAAGCCAAAGAGACAAAAATTTGCTAATTAATGAAGATGACTAGACAAAACACTAATAAATCCAATAACAAAAGACAGGAAAAACATCTCAGGGGCCAAGACACACTGGATTTTGACAGGGAAACCCTAATTTCTTCCAAATCTCTGAGATCAACATGGCTATAATAGCCAAATCCATGCCGAAATGGAGATCAGTGCGATCATTTCATGTAAAAACACGTTGGCAGTGCGATTGTTCAAATAAAAAACACATAGGGCGAGGAATATGGGAAAAAATAAAAAATAAAATATAAAAAACCAATCCAGAATCAGCAGTCTAAGGCAGTAATCAGTGAATGTGTAGAGCTATACAGGCTCAAACTAACTGAGAATGCAATGGTCGGTCAAAGCGATCAAAAGACCAAATCAAGAAAAGAGATTAAAGAGGCTATAGCTTCTCGAGTAGAGTTGCCATTTTGTTGTGAAGATAAATCCCCTCTGCGGATAGAGGCAATTTCTTTAGCCCAATGAATGGGTCTAGCAACAAACATAAGAAACTAATGTAAACTTTCCTATCTTATGCTTAAAAATGCAGAGAGAGAGAAACTTACCTCGCTCTGATGCTAATCACTCAATCCTTTGGTGATGGCTTCAATCTCTTAGCTTCCAGGCTCGCTCCTTGCTTGTTCTTTGCATTCGAGTACCTGCAAGAGAGATCAAAGGACAATATAAGATACAAGAGCATACATGATATATATCAAATATAAACTACTTCATATATCGAGTATCAAGCTAAATGCATAAATATTTATACATTTAAGGAAAGTGAACATCAGATGTATATATTAATGAATCAAAAAGGGAAGCATACAACCATTGCCTTGATGTTGGAGACCTCCTTTTGATGGTTGTCCAAGTCCAATCCAAGACTCTTCAAACACTCGTTTTCCAAGTTATATGGGTATGATTTAGGCATAAGCTCAACATAGGAATGCAAGCAATCAATGACCAGCCTTTTGGGGATGGAAGGGATTTGATTTATAGGAAAGGAGATGGAGTTAGGGACCCACAAAAGAGGGAGGAAGATCCACATCTCAAGGGGAAGGCCCTTACAGGTAGGATTAAGAGCTCCAAATGGGAGAGCTTGACCATATATCTACCCAATAACATCCAACTCGTTGTTTCTCGAAGTCTCCAACATACGAAGCTTCTCCTCCATTTTGAGAAAACCTTCCAGAAGAGGTTCGGCATGGGTTTTCATATCAAAACCCACGTTGGAAGCACTAGGTCAAAGAACTGCAACATAGCATCAACACTGGAAGATAGTGGAGCAAAGAGCGTTGGGCCTAAAATTTAGGGTTTCAGTCAACCTTCTCCAAAATTAACTCAAGGAAGTTTTTCTTCCATTCTTCATGGATGTTTCAGTGTGTGTTTCATGATGAATACACTTCAAAGTTGTCAACATTTGTCACTTCGGGATGTGGAACAGGAAGTGAATGGGAGGTGTGACAAAATATTGTGTAACAATAAGCTTTATGAATCGTTTCACTTTGAAATTTCACTCTTACAAGTGTCACTTTAGTTCTTGCATTATGATTTTAGAATTGTTTCATATTATAGAGTCTTGTTCAAATTCCCATCATGAGTATGAGTGTATATGTGGGTGTGCATGTCAACCTTTCCATTGATATGTTTCCCCTTTCTTGCTCTTATAAAAATCTTAGTTGATTTTCTTGAGCAGATCTTTGTCTTCTTGTATTGTGACAAATTCCAATGATTCAATCCTTCACCAACACATTGTGCTCTCCTAAAAAATAAGTCATTGAGTCCTTGCTTCTTATATTTGTGACCTATACCCCTCACAAGGTCGGTCTTGCTCATAAGCACATAACACATTCCTAGAGCACAATCCCTAACCCCTTGTGTCCTACACCTTCACCCATCATTGGTAAGCCTTGCTTTGGTGAGCACATAATGCATTTCTAGTGAGCAGATAGGCCACCTTTTACTCTTGCATATGTGACTTGCGCTCAACACAGAGACTCTCCCTATATAATATAACATTGCGTATTTTCAGTACTTAAAACTCCATCCACTCCCTCCAGGTCTTGCACTTTGTATCAAGGAGAGACTCTCTTTCGACCCTAGTGCATAATGCACTTCTAGTGACGAGTGTGACTACCCTTACCTCAAGCTTGTACACTTGTGCCTAGATCTAGTGCACTGTCCTTTCATAGTGAGTAATTTGCATAAGTAAAAAAGATATAATAGGTGGTTTTGTGGGGTTGACTATGTGTTTTCCATGAGTGAATTTTAGTGCGACTAGATAATTGGCATGCCAACACCAACACATTAGTGCAGCTTAAAGCAATGAAGTTTGATGCCTATTATTAATTTGGAAGTTCAAGGAAAAATTCCCTCTTGGGATAGTCTTCCTCATTAAGAAAGACCCCTCCTATCCCTTGGAAGAGTTTAATTTGGTTAAGGAAAAATTTATTTTTAATATGAAAACCCACATGTGCACAAAATGACAGGTTTTCCCTAAAGAGAAATTGGATGCCCTTGGATGCCTATAAATACAAGTCAAGAGAACCTCATTTTACCAACATCATTAAGCATCTTCTTCTTCTCTCTTCTTTGGTTTGGCTCGCACTGGCCTGAAGTTGGTTGGGAGAAATTGGTTCATGTAGGTCCAAAATTGTAGGGTCTGAGCTTGCACGTGTGAATTAAGGTTTTTTGGTTTGTATCCATAGGGTTGGAACATGAATATGCGCGCATACAGGGTTCTCCCTATGGCTGGAAAGCTTCAGCTTCTCGCATGGTCACTAGCTCTATGTGGTTGTGACCTAGGGATTCGATGATAATTGACTGCAGATTGTGACCGTTGACTGCGGCCTAGAAAACTATGATTTGAAGTAGATTTGCCTATTTCACTCATCTATTTATTGTTTGGTTGGTTTTTCTAGATATTTTTGTGGTTGATGAATTGGATCATCATACTCTCTCTTTGTTGACCATTTTATGACAATGTAATAAGAAGAAGAATTTGAAAGGATTTTCCCCCTTATCGGTATTTTCCTTGCTCTTTAACGAAATATGATGTCTCTCATTTGTCTCTTATTGTTCATTTCATTTATTGTTCTATCTGCATTTTCTATTAATCCTTGGAATATTAAATTGTTTTGAAATATTGTCAATTAAAGATAAGAATTGGGATAAATTGATTGTAACAACATAGAACAATGGAAATTTAAAATGGCATCAGAGGTAAGATGAAGACAATCCCAAGGAGACAAGAGACAAGAA
This sequence comes from Pinus taeda, assembly GCA_000404065.3. Classification (NCBI taxonomy): domain Eukaryota; kingdom Viridiplantae; phylum Streptophyta; class Pinopsida; order Pinales; family Pinaceae; genus Pinus; species Pinus taeda. The sequence continues at coordinate 5,982 of APFE031377237.1, forward strand.
CAATCATTCTTGAAAGAAGTTGAAGGGTCCTATTTGGTTTAGTCAATATGTCTACCTCCTACTTCAAGTATAATGAGAAGCTTGGGGGCTCATCTAACTTTGCCACTTGGAAAATCAGGTCAAAAGTCATATTGGATAACAACGATGTTTTGGAATATGTAAAGCAAAAGCTACCTGAGCCTCCAATGAATGTTTCTGATACTATCAAGTCTAGGTAAAATAAAGGTGATCTCAAAGCTAAGAAGATTATTATTGATGGTTTACAAGATCATTTTCTTTTTTATGTTGGTAACTTAAAGGCATCTAAGGATATGTATGACAAGCTAGTGGAGATGTATGAGGCAAACAACTTGAATCACATCCTCTCTTTAAAGGATCAACTTAAAGAGATAAATATGAACAAGGGAAAATATGTGCAATCATATATCATGAGGATATCTTATTTAAGGGATCAATTGCAAGCTACAAGTGAACATGTATCTCATAGGGAGTTGGTATTGGTCACTCTTTGAGGTCTTCCTCTTGTTTCTGAAACCTTCATTACTACCCTTAGCAATAATAATGTATTCTCAACATTTTATGAGCTCCTTGGTAAATGTATTCAAGCACAGACCCAGATGATTGACAAAGGGAAAATTCAAAAGCATAAAGAAGGAAATACCTTTGCATTTTTTACTCAAGATAAGACAAAGAAAGGTAAAGGGAGACCATCCAATAAAATAAAGTTTTTTGTTGAATCCAAGGACTCCAACGGAAGATTGAGAAAGATAGACCTCAAATTGAATGTTTCAACTGCCATAAGTATGGTCACTATGCCCAAGATTTTCCAAGAAAGAGAGATGCTCCAAGATCCAACAAAGGCTACAACAACAATAGATACAATGACAAAAGAAGAAACGATGATAAAATAAGAGGTGATGATAGAATGTGAGATGATTGAAGGAGAGATACACCTAATTATCAAGAAGGAAGCTATCGTCCTTAAAAGAGAGAAAGAAATTCCAGGTATAAGAATAATACAACTTATAGCCAATCTAAATATATTTTTATTTATGCTCTTTCTAGTTCTTATCCTCCAGATTCAGATGATAGTTGGTTGGTAGATAGTGTGGCTTCTAGACACTTCTTCGGATACAAGAAATCCCTCTCAATTCTGGACAAGAGGGAGATAGGTTTGAAGATAATTCTTGGGATAATTCTACATATCTAGTAAAGGGATTCGGTTATGTTAAATTTGATTTATACTCTATGGAATTCATCCTTCTCCATGATGTAATGTATGTTCCTGAACTAAAGAAGAAATTGGTATCTATTTCTACCTTGGAAGACAAAGGGATAAAAGTAGCTTTCATAAAAGGTAAAGTCATCACATGGCCTAGGTAATATCGCATGAAGGATTTGGATTTAGAGTTGAAGGACTCTATAGAGTTAATGGGAGACCTCTATTGGTAGCGGTACATGACACCAATCTCTAGAGTGATCTATGGCACCATAGGTTGGGACATCTACATTATGAATCCCTACCAAAGTTGAAGAAGCTAGTCAATGGTTGCTTAATGTTCAAGCAAGTCATGATGGAGTATGTCCAGGGTGCGCCAATGGAAATAAACAAGGGGATCATTCCCCTCTAGAAGGAATAATACAAATGATATTCTTCAACTCATTCATTTTGACCTTTCTGGACCTATGCCAGTGATTTCTCTTGGTGGTCATCTCTATTATGTCATATTCATTGATGACTTCTCTAGGAAGACATGGATTTACTATTTGAAGCACAAGAATGAGGAATTTGATATGTTCAAGGACTTCAAGACACTGATAAAGAATCAAACAGGGAAGAAAATCAAGGTCCTCAGGTCTGCAAACGGTAGAGAGTACATTTAAAATTAGTTCATTGACTTCTACAAGAATGAAGGTATCAAGAAGGAAACCATTCTACCCTACAATCTCGAGTGAAATGGAGTGGTTAAAATAAATAACAGGTCGATTGTGGAAGTTCCCTGAGCCATGTTGCATGATCAAAAGTTATCCAAATTCCTTTTTGGAGAAGCAACAAATATAGTGGTTTATCTGCAAAACAAGTTTCCTCATCAAGCCTTGGATAACAAGGCTCTAGAAGAAATGCTCATAAGTGTGAAGCCTAACATTGGTCATATCAAGATATTTGATTTCCTCGTATACTTTCATGTGTTGAAGGATAAGAGGAACAAGTTGAAAGCCACCAGAAATAAAGGTATGTTTTCTGGGTATTGTGAAAATTATAAATCATTTAGAATATATATATTTGGCCCAAGGAAGATTGATTTTGTTGAGCATGTCACCTTTATCGAATATGTTGCTCTTGGAAAAGCAAGATACCTTCTTCCTCCTCCTCTGAAGAAAGATGATGCTATGCATATATTATAAGGTCCTTCTGTGCCAGAATCTAAGAAGGACATTTTTTGGGATCTCTTGGATTCTTCTCCAAGTGATCCCCCTGCCAAGAAGATACCATTATGGATTCATGATACTTTACCGTATACTAAGAATTTTTTTCTTGCCAAAAGAACCTTTAGAGAAAGTAAAAATCAATACATATATTAGGGCTATGTTGTAGGTATGAGCACTATGATTCAAGTTGAGCCTTCCACATTTGAAGAAGCAGTGGAAGAATAGGTTTGGAAGGATGCTATGGCCGAAGAATATGAATCCATTATGAAGAATGACATATGGGATGTTGTTCCAAGACCTAAAGGGAAGTTTATTTTAACTTCAAAATGGTTGTACAAAATCAAACATAGAGCTTATGGAAGCATTGAAAAGTACAAGGCAAGGTTTGTATCTAGAGGATTCTCCTAGAAAGAGATAGAAGATTATGATGAGATATTTGCACCACTTTTTGGCTACACAACTATCAAAATTGATTATTTTTCTTGCTACTAGTCAAGGATGGACCCTTCACCAGATGGATGTAAATATGGAATTTCTTCATGGAATGCTACAACAAGAAGTATATGTTGAGTAGCCTCAAGGATTTGAATTAAAGGATAGGAAGACTCATGTTTGCAGGTTGAAGAAAGCATTATATGCTTCGAATCAAGCTCCTCGACCCTAATATGCCCGCATTGATAGTTACCTGGTGAAGTTTGGATTCACAAGAAGCAACGTTGACTCCAACCTATACTTCGAGGTGGTCCAAGGTATTCCTTTCATTTTAGTTTTATATGTTGAAAATATATTCTTGATAGGTAGTGAACCTCTGATGATCGAGTGTAAGAGGGAGCTTGCCTCAGAGTTCAAGATGAAGGATCTTGGCATGATGCATTACTTTCTAGGATTAGAAGTTAGGCAGAGACCTGGAGAGATTTTCCTTTCTCAAGGAAAATATTTCATGAAGTTATTAGATAGGTATGGAATAACGGAATGCAAATAATTTGATTCTCTGATGGAGATGAATTTCATGAAGTTATGTGGAAATTGTTGGACCTGACTTCCCTAACCCTTTAGAGTATAATCAATTGATTAGAGAATTGATGTTTCTGTTGAACACCTGTCCAGACATATGTTTTGCAGTGAACACCTTGATTAAATTCATGACTGAGCCACTTCATGCACATTGGGTTGTTTCCAAGCACATTTTGAGGTATTTGCATGGGATGATCAATATTGGTCTCATATATACTAAAGGAGATGTATGGCTGCATGGATACACTGACGTCGACTAGGTTGGAAACATCATTATCAACAAGAATATCACATCTACGTGTTGCTTTAGCTTGGGATCTGCCATGATACCTTGGATGAGAAGGAAACATAGGTCAATGGATTTCAGCACAATAGAGGTAGAGTATATTGCTGCTATCATGGCTAGTTTTTAAGCAGTTTGGTTGAGGAAGCTCTTTAAATATTTGTTTGAGCAGGTCCTAGATACGATAGTGATATATTACGACAACAAGAGTGCAATATGATTGGCATAAAATAATGTGTTTCATGAAAATTCCAAGCATATTGAGATTATATATCATTACATACATGACACGGTTCATAGAGGAGTTGTGAGACTCCATCATATTTTGACTAATGAGAAGATTGCATAAATTATCACAAAGGCTTCACCAAAAGGCAAGTTCTTTGTTGTTAGAGAGAAACTTATATTGATGGATGTCACCCTTCCGATTAAGGGTCTCATCTGATCGAGGAAACTGAGCTATGCTATTCCCCCCTGCATGAGATCCCATGGTTAGGAATTGACTCGAAGAGTTCCTAGGGTTGAGGGAATTCATAGACAATATGTGTTTCTAATCCTTACCTCATGGTAAGTGTGTGTCTCCCATATTTTCATCTCAAGGCATGTATCATCCTTACATCATGCTATGTGTGTATATCCCCTTGCTGAGTATACCCCAGTATGCATCCTACCCAAAAGCTAGGCTTATTGGGATTAATCCTCCCCATCTTGTCAATGGGTTGAGATGATGACTTGGGAATGTTTTATCCTTACCTTGAAATAGAAGTGTGTATCTCCCTCAAGTGCCTTGAGTTGTGTCTAATCCTTACCTTGTAGGGTAAGTGTGTCTCTCATCCCAATTTTGTGGGTGTAGGTGTTCTACCAGTTGACTCTTGAGGGTCCTGATGGGAAGATCAACAGACAATAGGATAGTTGTGATCCTTACCTACTATGGTAAGTCACATCCTACCTTTTTTCCTATGATAGAGGATTGAGATGGGGTCCCCAATGATGTGGGTTGAGTTGGAACTCCCATATGATGATTGTTGGATAGAGGGTGGTAGCTTAGGCTCCCCTCTGCTGTCAAATTATTCTTTTTTTAGACTCAATAATGTTCAAAATATGAACAGAGATGAGAAAATATGATTTTTTATTTGATGGGGCACATGTTGTAGTCTATAGTTTTTCCCTATTTGATAGGGAGAGTTAATTTAGAAGCTCATGGATAAATTCCCTCCTTTTGAAAGTCTTCCTCATCAATAAATACCCCTCCTATCCCATGGAAGAATTTAATTTAGTTAAGGAAAAATGTATTTTTAATATGAAAACCCACATGTGCGCAAAAGTATAGGTCGACCCAAAAGAGGAATGGACACCCTTGGATGCATATAAATACAAGTCAAGAGAACCTCATTTAGACAACACCATAAAGAATCTTCTTCTTCTCTCCTCTTTGGTTTGCCTCGCATGTGTCTGAAGTTGGTTCATGGAAATTAGTTCGTACAGGTCTGAAAATGCGGGGTTTGAGCTCGCACATGTGAATTAGGGTTTTTCTTTCTATAGTTG
>APFE031377251.1:0-36385 GCA_000404065.3 Pinus taeda
TAAGAGAAACGCAGGGTTCTTTGAGCACGATTTTCTCAGATTTGCTGTTGCGGCCGTCCTCCAAATCTCAGCTGCAAATCCAAATTCGTCTTTCTCTTGTTGAGAGATGAATGGAAATATATCTTCTTGTTGATCAATTGGTTGGAAACAATCCAATTTTGTAATACAAATCATGTTGTACTTATGTTTATTGTAACTTCTCTCTGATCTCTCTATTTAAATGAAAACAGAGATCAGAGATGGGAGGACTTCAAGATGATTTTTGGGGGATGAAAAATGATAAAGAATGATGGTGGATTATTCATGATAGGATAGGGATTGTTGCATGCTGTAATTCTCAAGCATTTGCTGCTTTAGTGTGAGAGAAGGTCTAAGGTTGTAGTGAGCCTCAGCAGTCGCTACCTAGCTCCCAGACCTATGGTCCATGCTCTAATTTCCTTTCCATCAGTTTCTAGAGGGATGGGTTATCGCTTCCGCACCCTTGACTGATAAGTTGCCTTGTGTGATTTTATCCTTTTGAAGTAATTTAGTCATAGTTTAGCATCCGTTTGCTCTTGTATTTTCTGAACGCTGTACTACTAAACATTACTCTTGAGTAAATAGCCGCCTCAGACTGAGTACACTCTTGAAATAAAAATCCGTCCCTGGATTGATAATTAATGTGAAGGTAATTAGGAGTTTAAAAGGCACCTTTTTATCGCTCCACATTTTGGCGCTGTTGCCAGGGAGAGTGTAGCCATTTCTAAAGAGTAGTGTGAATCTGATGAGTGCCTGCTAGGGAAGAGTTGGATCTTAAAAATAGAAGGTAAGAACCTGCATACGGAGCATGTAAAAGCCCTGCTCCCTCGTCCGCTTTCCAGCAGGACTGTTAAAGAACCTAGGGTAGAAATAGATATTTGAATTTTTATGTGAATGATTAGGAAAAAGATAGAAATTTTTAAAAAATGAATCACATGATCTCACACAAGTGGTGATGTAAGCACCACCCATTTCACTAACCGATTGACAAGAACATTTGAAGAGGAGCCTCGAAGAAACACATGAACAACATCTTATACTATGGTAATCTCCTGCCCATATCGTGAGTGAAGCCCCAGCTCCCACTATCCAAGTGGTCCAGGACTCACTCGATGAAGCTTTGAAGTTCTCCGAAAGTGCCCTAATTTGCCGGTTCAATGGTTTTTGGCCGCGGCTGATAGCACTCCACAATTGGATCTCGGAGGAATGGAAGCCTATCATTTCTGATGAAATTAATATCTACCCCTGTGCTAGAGGTTTCTTTATAGTAGATTTTGAAAATCCTGAAAGCAGACAATGTATTCTAGATTCCGGCCCTTGGTTTTGGGAAAAATCAGACCTATTCATGAAGCCATGGAGCCCATCATTCGATCCCTCTCCAGCAGTGATAACCTCAGCACCAGTTTGGGTGAGATTGCCAAGCCTACCCTTGCATCTCTGGAATCTCTCCTTGCTAAAAGCTATTGGAAATGCAATTGGGAAATTTTACTGCAGGTGCCCAGAAACAGAGGAATATTCCAGAACCACCTATGCACGCATCTGTGTGGAAATGGATTTCAGCGCCGGATTCCCAGCTGAAATAAACCTAACAAGTAAAGACTATCTGTGGAACCAGAAGCTTGATTATGAAAGTGTCCTCTTCAGATGTCGATCGTGCTTTGAGACGGGGCATCTAGCCAAAAATTGCCCAAAAGCCTCTGAGAAAAATTTTGCTAGAAAAAACCACCACAGGTCTACATGGTGGGAAGGAGCACAAAAAGAACACTACACTGTCATCAAAGAAGAATATTCTAGAGAAAAATCTGAGTCACAAGAAATCAAGGAAGAAGGAAACAACTCTCAAAGCAAACAAGGAGAAAGCCCACCCCAACAAATCAACAGTTATGAGGATTTGAATACCGCAGAAAATAAATCTTCATTTAACAGCAAAGCAGATCTCCTAAACCAAACTTCTCCGACGATAGATCGGAAGCTAAGACACCAATGTCCCAAGAACCAGAAGAGATGAAGGAGATGCAAGACAAAGGAAGTTGGAAGACCGTAGAGAAAAGAAAGAAAGCTACAACACCAATCTCGCAAAGAAAGACGAGGAGCCAGACAAGTAAAAATTAAGAAAATTGTAGGTCCGATAGACCAATTTGGTCTCAGTGGACGTTAACCATCATCATCATCATCATCAATATGAAATGTTTTTTGTATTTAATTTAATTAGATGGTATTGATTGATGCTTATTATCAACTATATTTATTAATGTAGTTGTGCTAGTAGTTTGTAGTTAGATCTATTTTATTTATTAAAATGTATAATCACAAAATATTTTCAATAGTTAATAATTTTAATTTATTTTTCATAGTTAATCTTTTTGAGAGGAAAATAATATAATGTAGATTTTTTATATAAATAATGTTTTTATAGTTAGGCCTTAGATGTGATGTAAAGGTAGATAGAAGATAGGGCAGCTATTAACCTACCACGGGGATAGTTGATTTCCATCCATGCACATGATTATGTGGTTTTGTAATGATAAGGTTAGGCTTTCATTAACTTTTCCTACCATAATGCACCCTTTCAAACTCTAGAAGAGTCTTTTTCCAAAGCTAATTTTATCCCCCCACTTAATGTCATGATCATAAGAAATAAGTACTCAGTCGAACATTTTATTGTTATTAAAACCATGGAGCTAAGAATGTTGGCATAGGTTTGGTTCATTGTTCTAGCTTTTCAAGATGATTATAGGGTGATAGAGACTAAAGGATTCACTTAGGCCTTAGGGTCACTTTGTTTTCAAAGGTGTGTGGTACCTACAGTGAGATCAAGGTTTGGCACTACTTTCTCATTGATTGACTCAGACGAGCTTTATGATATAGTTCATATAGGTATATAGGAATTCTACAATGATTTTATTTTGATTTTGGTTGGTCTCCTAATGTCACAACACACAGTTATAAGGATATCCATCAAGGAAGAACCTCTTGTCCTACCAAGGTAGATTCAACGGCCAAGGGAGTTTCTAGAGACTACATCGAGCACACTCCACCATGCATCAAGCATGAACTTGAAAGGATTTAGAGGAAGAAAAAAATGAAGTGAAATTCTACCTTGTTTGATGAAATTGATGTTTCCATTATTCCTTGGGTACTCGACGCACATTATGGTTATTCTTTCTCAAGCTATGGTATATCAACCATGATATATTATATACTAACCATGATATATTAGTTCCGGAAAGATGAGCATCCTTTAGATTAATATTCTTGTTAAGGGGATCATAAAGAAGGGTTGATTAACCCTTCATCAAAACTAGTATTCTCATTAAGGGGGAGCCTAGGGAAGGGTCAGACGGCCCTTCTCAAAGCATATTATTCTCATTAATGGGAAGCATGATGAAGGGTCAACTAACCATTACTCAAGCATAGAAATATCACTATGCATGACCTCAAGGAATGCTCATCCAACCCTTCCTCAAACTTAGAATTTGTGTCTAAGGGGAGTCGAAAGAAGGGTTAATCAACCCTTCCTCAAGTATAGTATTCACATCTAGGGGAGCAAGAGAAATTTTCAGTTGTCCCTTCCTCAAGATTAGTATTCTCATTGAGAAGGAACCTTGTGAAGGCTTAAATGATGCTTTCTCAAGTGTTTTATTTATGTCATCAGAAAGGATAGGGAAGGATCAACCAAACCTTCCTCAAACATAGTACTCTCATCAAGGAGGATCACGAAGAAGGGTTGCTAAACCTTTCCTCAAGCATATAATTATGGCCATAAATTATCCCAAGGAAGGTTCAATCAATCATTCATCTAGATTAGTATTTGTGCTAAGGGGGGTTCTAAAAAAGGGTCAATCCCCTTCCTTAATGATAATATTTATGGTTCAGGGATGCTTGAGGAAAGTTTGATTGATCATTTATCAATATCAGTATTCTTATTTAGAGGCAACTTGAGAAAGGTTCAATTGACCCTTCCTCAAGAATAGTATTCTCATCATGGGTGAGCTCAAGAAAGGATCGGTCAACCCTTCCTTAAGCATAGAATTCATGCCTAAAGGGACCTTAGGGAAGGGTTAATCAACCCTTCCTCAAATATTATATTACTTGATCGAGTGGACTAAGGATGGGTTGTTCGACCCTTCCTCAAGCATAGTATTCACACCAAGGGAAAGCCTAGTAAATGGTCAATTGACCCCTCCTCTAGATCAGTACTCTTGTCAAGGGTTTGATTGAAGAAGATTCAGCTAACCCTTTTAGTATTCTTATGAAATAAGAGATAGGGAAGAGTCAATTGACCCTTATTTTATATTTAATTTATCATAGAGGGTAATATTAGGGAAGGGTTTCCTAACCATTTCTATAACTTAATGTTCTCATCAAGAAGAAGCTTTTTGTGAACATTGTTGTTGACTTAATCCTCCAGGATTGGGTGGAAACTTGTAAATGTGTAAATAGAAAATAACAATATGGAGAGACCTTGGAAGGTAAATCCAGAGGGTCCCTATTATTTTGTATTTAAATAACTTCCACTTAATGAAAATAATCAATTCGAGGAGCTATCTTCCTAGCTTGACATGGTAACAGAGCACAAGTCCCCATTTCAGTCTTACTTAGTAACTCCTTTTTCATTGTCTCTTTGTTTAACCCCTCTCTCTTTGATAGAAAATATGCATTCTATCTTTGCATTCTGACTCTGTTGATTCCCCGAAACGTTTTCTGCCATTGTAACGTTGATTCTACTAGATGCATACTCGTCTTGGTATCACCAAATGATATTGCATACTTATTAACGCAATGTTATTATGTATGGCGTACACGTTGCATAGACTCGTATGTGTTCCTGCAATAGGAATTGAATGGTCAAATGGGAACTTTAGCCACGACAATTATGAAGGCAATTATAGTGGAAGCAATGGCATCAGTGTGATTGTTTCGTATGTCTAGCTTCATGAGCCAGCGCACAACCAAAGGTTTCAAGGACCAACAATGTGTGTGTGTGCTCCTATGCTCTTGACATAACTCTATTCGAACATTTCTCTTATCTTTTCGAATACTTCTCTTATGATTTGTGTTTCCAAGTCAATTATTTGGTTCATCCAATAATATCAAGAGGTCACCATTGTATTTTCCAACAATGGTTAGTTGAGGGTAAAAATAAATTGCAAGGGAAATCAATGTTAAATCCCTCCCTTAAAATAAACCAGCTGACATATAAATTTGCAAGGATTTATCCATGGCCATTAAAAACGCTTGTCTTACTATAGATATAACCATCCCACCTCCTCTGCCACAAATGAAGATATTAAATTGATTGTGTGTCCCTCCTTTTGCAACTGGTCTACCTCTTAATGCCTAGTGCTCTTTATTGATCTTTGTGATTGTGCACTCTATATTGCTCTTTGTGATTGTGCGCTCTATATTGCTCTTTGTGTTGATGCTCTACAAGTCACTTTGATATTACAATATGGACTAATATTACAGTAAGTATCAATGCCACTATATGCATCAATATTATAGTATGCATGAAGGACAGAGTTAATGAAGTTTCATTTATACCTCGAATTCCATAGAGAAGTGTTCAATGCCTCAAGTATAATTATATTTTATAATTTTCAATCAATATCATGCCATAGTACACTCTGGGGATAAAGTGTGGGTTGTAACATTTTTGGACAAGATTTTGGTGCTCAACATGATATATGGTTGTAATTTTATTTGACTAATTATGTTGATGTTGCATTGAGATAGTACTACTATTGTTGATTCTTATGGAAAAATATACATTTTTATTTGTCCACACCCTATCTCAAAATTTTGATAAATATGCACTCTCTTAAATCTATTGTTAGCATGGTGTTGAAGGGAAAGGAGAACTACCATGAATGGTCTAGAAATATCAAGCATATGCTTATCTTTAATGGCCTATGGAAAGGTATTTGTGAAGGAGGAGATGGAAATCCACCTGCAAATCCCACAACAAACAAAGAGTTTTCCATATGGGAAAACAAGAACACAAGCCCTATGCCCTAATTGTTGCATTTGTAAGTGAAGATATGAGTTGTCACATAATTCCAATTACCAATGCTTTTAATGCCTTAGAGAAGTTGAAATATTTATATGACTTGCACTCTGAGCTTGAGGTAGTCTAGTTGATGATCGAACTCTTCAACTTGGAGTTGAAAGATGATGATCCCCTGGCCTTAGCCTCTAAAATTAGAGCTGTCATGCATGATTTAGAAGCCACTAGAGTTAAAATGGACATTACTCTCACAACTTTTGTCAAGGAACTATATCCCACATATTCTCACTATGAACCCTTACAAGCTAGTGTCCAACTTAAGGATATTACTTTTGACGCTCTTATGGAGAAGTTTACAGAAAGAGAGAAATTTTTTGGGAAGAGGAATATAGCTACACTCAGTCTTCTAAATAATTTGTGTTCCTTGCACCAAAAGAGAAGAATCAGACACAAGATTCTTATAAAGGAAGAGGTGGTAGAAGAGGACATGGAAAGAAGAATAACAAAGGTAGGGGGGGAACATCATCAAGGATGAAGACTTGATCTCCATTGTATTTGTTGCAGTAGAAATGGACATGATGCATCCACATGCAAACTCTCTTGGTACAAAATCTAGCAACAAAGAAATGAAGAAAAAGGTAAAACATTAAAAACAGGGATAGGTAAAGCACCTAAATCTACTCATTATGGTGTGGTGCATTGCAATATTGGAGTAACTGAATACTTGTTTAATACTTCATTTGCTTCATGGAAAGATACATGGTTTCTTGATATAGGTGTAACCCACCACATGACCTTTCAAAATATTTTTTTGAAGATTTCAGTGATAATGTAGATGGAGCAGACTACTTTGCAGAAAAGTTAAGAATAAATCCATCCAAACTTGGCACCATGAGGCTTAAGCTACCTGCAATTCCTTAATTTCTTTTGCAAATGTTATCTATCTCCCAAAGCTACAAAGAAACATGTTGTCCCTGGTTCACATTGTCCATCAAGGGCACTCCATTCACACGTTTGATGGCAAAGTTGATGTGAGAAAAGCATCAGACAACACACTTGTCATGGAAGAAGAAAGACTCTTAAAGTTGCAAGGGATGTCTGCTCGTACACAAAACTATGCATATAGTTCTTTATAATGAAGGTACAATGTCATCTAGTCTCTTATGGCATGCAAGATTTGGACATCTTAATTATGAAAGTCTTCATTTATTGAAGAGAAATGGTGTTACTAGTTTTCCAACCATTCCTAGGAAACTGAAGCAATGTGATACTTGTATCTTAGGAAAACATAGGAAACAATCATTTCATGATTATGTTTCTAGAGCACGTAGAAAGCTAGAACTTATTTTGATTTTTGTTTCCATGTGCTTGTTCCTTTTGTAAATGGAAATAAATATGTTATGACTTTTATTGATGACTACACCAAAATGTGTTAGGTATATTTGTTGAAGAACAAAATTGAAGCTTTTGAAACTTTGAAAAATTTTCATGCATGGATTGAAAATCATGCACAAATACGTGTTGGCTCTATTTTTTCCGATAATGGAAAGGAATATATTTTAAATGACTTTGAAAACTATCTTTTCCAACATGGGATTCAACATCAAAAAATTGTGCCTTATAATCCTCAACAGAATGGTGTAGCTGAAAGAATGAACAATACTATATTAAACATGGTCATTCAATGATATTTTTCAGAATTCTAAAGTTGATGTTCTAGGATAATGTGGTACTACATGCAGTGTATATTAAAAACAAATGTCCATATCATGCTCTCGAAAACAGTACTCCTTATGAAATTTAATATGGCCACATTCCTTCAACAAGGCATCTCAGGATCTCTACTTCCACCTACTACCCCTTGATTCCTAAGGAATAGAGAAACAAACTTGGTGTAAGGAGTCAAAAGTTTATCTTCTTGGGGTACTCAGATACCTCCAAAGTATAGCATCTCTATGATGAAATAAATAAGAAGTTTATACTATCTAGAGATGTCATTTTTGTTGAATCTTCCAAGACTGACAATATTTTTGAGCAGAAACTTGATCATTTGAATAGATTCAATCATGCAAGAAAAAAATAGGAATTTGATAATGAGATTCCACATATTTAAGGAGGATCCCTATCCTAGATCAATATTTGGAATCTCCTTCTGAAGAACTCTCTCCCCCTCGTGAACTTCCAGCCACTTGTTCATATCAAGAAGACATTTTAAGTGATGTGATTGGGAGGATTGGATGGATAAATCTTGATGCAGCCCCTTCTCAGTCAACAGAACAACCTAGACCATCCCAAAAATGGCTCACTAAGACACTTGAAAGTGTTTATCCTGATTAGGTTGCAAATATAGGAATCATAAGTTCCACCAGAAAAATGGGCGTGATGTATATGATTTTGATTCAATTGTTGATATGGATGTTTCTTATGATTGCAAATTAAATTTGTCTACTAATTTCGAACCAACTTCCTATAAATACATCACATCTCATGATGAATAGAAAGAATTAGTGAAAAACGTGTATGATGCTCTCATAAAGAATGGAAACTAGAGGTTGGTGGACCCTCCATTTGGAACCAAACCAATTGGTTGCAAATGGGTCTTCGAGAACAAGTATAAATCAGATGGCTTACTTTACAAGCACAAAGCAAGGCTCGTGGAAAAATGATTTACATAGAAAGAAGGGATTAATTATGAGGATACAATTTCCCCCACAACAAAATGGACCATCATCCAGACTCTCTTTTCCTTGGTAGCTCAGAATGGATGGAAAGTCCATCAAATGGATGTAAAAATTTCTTTCTTGAATGGAGATCTAAAAGAAAATATTTTTACATCTCAACCAAAAGGTTTTTTTGTGAAGGTACAAGAGCATAAAATATGTAATCTCATGAAATCCTTGTTTGGCCTAAAACAAGCACCACGAGCCTAGTAAGAAAATTTGACTAAGAATCTTCTGAAAAATTTCAAACACTTTAATCTTGAGGATGCAACTTTATTTGTCAAGAAAGTTGGAAACATTGTTATTTATCTTATGGTATATGTAGATGATATTTTGATGACAGGGAGTAATAAAAATTATATTGCATCCATAAAGAAAGAATTGAATAAATCTTTGAGATGACAGATTTGGTATATGCTCACTACTATTTGGGTATTGAAGTAACCCAACATCAAACATATATATTTCTTTGTCAAAACAAGTACATTTGATTTGTTGAAAAATTGGTATGGCTAAATCCAATGCCTTGTCCACTCCAATGGAACACAATTTAAAGCTCACATCTAAAGAAGGAAATGAATTTGAGGACGCAACTAAGTATAGACAGTTTGTGAGAATCCTTACCTATCGTGCCACTACCAGACCATACATTTCATTTTCTATTTGAATCATTTCTAGGTTTATGCAAAAGCCTTATGAGGGTCATTGGTCTGCTGCAAAAAGAATTGTAAAGTAATTGAAGGGAAATCAAGACTTTGGAGTCAAATACACAAGGTGGATGACTTCGGCTTAATTAGATACATTCTTTCATACTTTGATGGATATAAGAAAATGGAGTGTCTACTTTATATTATGTTATGAGCCTTGGATCAGGAGTTTTCTCTTGGAGGTCATGCAAAGAGTCAGTTCCAGCGTATTCCATAATAGAGGCAGAATATGCAGCATCTACAGAAGCAACCAAGGAGATTGTGTGGATCAGGAAAATTATTGAAGATTTGCTGGAGAAACAAGTGCAATCTACTCATCTTCTAATTGACAACACTTATACAATTAAATTGGCCAAAAATCTAAAATTCCATGATCGAACCAAGCATAGAAATACAAAGTATCATTTGATTTGACATCATTCTGAGGCTAAGACCATTCACCTATGCCATTTTTCCACAAATGAGAAAATTGCATACATCTTCACCAAAGCACTTGGAAGAGAAAAGTCTGAAAGATTTAGAATGATGCTTGGATTTACAAACACCTTCAGATTGGCAGTGAATGTTGACACCTAATCCTCCAGGATTGGGAAAAAAATTGTAAATGTGTAAATAGAAAATAAGAATATGGAGATACCTTGGAAGATGAATCCCAAGGGTCACTATTCATTTGTATTTAATTACCTTCCACTTAATGAAAGTAATCAATTTGAGGATTTACCTTCCTTTCTAGACACTTGCAAAAGGCTTCGTTTAACCTTATTTAAGCTTAGCATTTGCATCACATGGAAAATTGAAGAAGATTCATCCAACTTTCCCTCTAGGTTAGTATTCTCATTAAGTGCAACCCTATCAAAGGGTCAGCCAACCATGCCCATAAATTAATATTTTCATCGAGTGTGATCTTGAAGAAGCCTCGCTTAGCCCGTCTTTAAGTATAGTGTTCAACCCTTCCTCTAGATTAATATTGTTATTGAGAGGGATTTTGAAAAATATTTAATTAAATTTCCTTTCAAAATTAGTACCCTTATTAAGGGGATGCCTATGAAAGGGTTAGCTAACCCTTATTTAGATTAAACATTTCTTAAAAAAGAAGTTGGAGAAGGGTTAGTCAACCCTTCAATAATATTAAAATTTACATTAAAGGGTATAACATAGAAGAGTCATCTTACCCTTATTCAATATTAGTATCATCGTAAAAAAGAATTATAGAAAAGAGTCTATTGAGCTTCCTTCAAGATTATAGGCTTTGCAACCAGGGGAATCCTTGGGAACCATTCTCCATTATAATCACCATTTACAATTTAATATAATTTAGAACCATACATTAAGAATTCGAACGAAACCATATTAAATTTTCAATGGTTAACATTTCAAACAATAACATAGGTTCATCATCAGGGTGAAAATAAATTAAAGAGGAATGGGACTGATTAAGACAATAAATACAAATGGAATTCTTGTGCAATTGTAAGTGGTTGACTCGGATAAGTTGACCAAGGTAAGGAAATTTTTGATGTTAAAATTTAATATCATCCATATTACATTATTGTTTCACTTAAAGATAATTTTTTCTTTCGAAATAATATCACTAATGTACTTAATCTAATTTTATTTCATAATATTCATTTGAAAATAATTTTATGAAATGATACTTAATTTAATTTTATCTCATAATATTCATTTGAAAATAAATAATAATCATCTAAAAATAAACATGGCTATGTAAAAAATTGTTTTACTAACATGATTTTTGAATTTTTTTATTCATTTGAAAATAAATAATAATCATCTAAAATTTTAGACATTGCTATATAAAAAACTTGCTTTACTATTGAATTTTTTTATTTTCTAGGGATGACATGTCAACATGTAGTTACAAATTAATTTGAATACATTCATTATAATAGAATTAAAAGAATATATTTTGATATAAATTTATTATGTAGAATTATAATTATTTTTATAAAAATTTAATTTAATATTTTTAATATTCTAAATAAATTTCACTTTTTAAATAATTTATAGAAAAAATATGATTAGTGAATATTATTCTTACAAAACCTAAAATATAAAATATAAGCTTAACCTATAATAATATTTGGATCCATTTTTATGTAGTTAAAACCTATAATCACAATCTCTTTTCCACAACAAATTTCTTGAATCTAAGACTAGCTTTCATCCATGCACATTATTGCAAAGTCAATGAGGTTTCTATTAAATTTTCTTACCATCATTTAAAACACATTTTCCTCTCCACGCATGTTTTCATGAGCAACAATATTAATAGTTGCAATGTAATATAGTCTCTATGTCTTCTGCTGTAGCTAAATAATTGTTTAAGGATTGTATGGAGTGCAGAGAAAGCTCCCTACAATGAAAGCAAAAATCACTCTGCACAATTCTCTCTCCATAATGAAAATTCACAAAGCTCTTTGCACAGTGAAAGCTTTTAGCACAAGCTTCAACAAGTAGTTTAATTGACACACTTATTCACTACAATCAAGTAGTACAATGAAAGGAAAAATCACTCTGCACAATTCTCTCTCCATAATGAAAGCTCACAAAGCTCTCTGCAGAGTGAAATCTTTTCGCACAAGCTTCAACAAGTAGTTTAATTGACACACTTACTCATTACAATCGAGTAAACAACAACTGAAATATGTGAAATTGTTCTAAAAATTTAATTGTGTGGAAGTGCTAAGGAAATTTCTTTCATTGTGCGATGTCTCTTAGCTTCCTCGCCCACAATAAGAAATAAACCTTAATAACATTTACTAGACTTGTGTGGAGATTTCATTGTGGAGAAACACAAGCAAAACTTCGAACATTGATTTACATGCAAATTTACCCACATTGTTTAAAAACTTTAAACACTATGTGTTAATGAATGCTTACGTTTTACATGCCTTCCTTTAAATAAAAAAAAAAAAAATCAAAGCCACCTGTTCCTAAATGCTTTATTTTACATGCTTTGAAATAAATGATTAACTAATAAAAAATGATTAATTTCATGGATTTAATAAAACATTAAAGTTATAGTTTCAATAATGCCATTACTAGTGTGGAAATTTGTAAAAGTAATAATGGTCTCTTACTTAGCTCTCTAACCTATGCTAAGAAACTTTAAACATGGGATATTAACGAATCTTTAAGTTTATATGTCTTCCTTTCAAACAAAAAAATCAATACCATGTGTTCTTAAATGCTTAATTTTACATGCTTTGAAATAAATGATTAACTAGTAAAAATATGATTAATTTCATGAATTTAATAAAACATTAAAGATATAGTTTCAATAATTCCATTACCGGTGTGGAAATTTGTAAAAGTAATAGTTATCTCTTACTTAGCTCCCTAGCCCTCGCTAAGAAATAAACCTTGAAATATTTACTAGACTTGAGTGGAGTTTTGCTTGTGTGAAGTTTTCCACGCTAAGAAATAAACCTTAAAATATTTACTAGACTTGAGTGGAGTTTTTCTTGTGCGAAGTTTTCATTGTGTGGAAAAAGAAAAGCTCGCTGCTTTACTTAACCTTCTAATTTCTGAAATTGTATAGCACGTGATGTCGTGATTTTGAATGTCCACTTTCAATTAATAATTTAATATATTGAAATAAATTGATTTATGAGATGATTGAAGATCCACATGAACAAATAATGAGAGAAATGACGAGGTTTTTGGATTATTGGTTTTTTTATTATTAGGGTTGTTAAATGTTTCGGTTCAACGTTTTTTACATTGTATTACCATGCCTATTAATGGCACTCAAAGTAGCAACAATTTTAACTGTTAAAAATATGATTAATTTCATGAATTTAATAAAACCTTAAAGTATAGTTTCAGTAATGCCATTACCATTACAATATATGATGTCGAAATTCATGAAAGTAATAGTCATCTCTACACAAGGAAATATTAATTGGATATTTGTTTAGCCCCCCTATGTAAAGGACCTTCAACGACATCAATTTTGGCATCATTGGGTAGAGCAATACCATAACAGTGTGAATGTAAGTGTTAGTTTCGGAACACTCGTCAACGAAATGCCCACTTATTATTCTTATTATTATTATTATTATTATTTAATGAATTACCAAGAATTGAGAAATGCCAAAAATAAAACGTTCTCCACCAACGGAATAATGTCCTATTAGTGGTCATTGATCCAATAGAAAATTAGAAATAAGGTTTCTAGAAAATTTGATAGTTATTTTTGAATTTATAGAAAATAGAAATATTCAACGTTTTCCTGAAACTTTGGTAAAATTGCAAAAATGACAACAAAATAATGTAAAGTCAATGCACTTTGACCGCAAGGCAAATGTTATAGTCCATGGCGAGGTAGGGACTAATAATTACTCGCTCGACCATTTTATTATTACAAAAACCACGAAGCTGAGAATGTTGGCTTTGGTTTGGTTCAATTCTCTAGTCTTGCAAGATTATAATAAGATGTGAGAGATTGAGGGGTTCACCCAAGCCTTACAACCACTTCATTTTTTGAAGTCATACAATGCATAGAGTGGGTCCAAGGTTTGACACTACTTTCTCATCCATTTAGGGAGATGACTTCTATGATGTGGTTCATAGAGATATTAAGGAATTTTGTAATGATTTTGTGTTGATTTTAAGTAATATTCTCAAGCCATGACATGTAGTTTTAGGGGATACCCACTGTTGACGCATTTTTTTGCACTATCATCATTAATTGTAATTATATACCACACCCCAAAAAGATTATACATTGTCATTTTTTTGTGTAGTGTGCAGAAACATTTCATTTCCCTTCTTTTTCACATTCCCATGCTCTGCAAATACCCCTTTCCACACACAAATCCTTGCACTCTTACATATTCAAACATTCTTTTGTGCATGGAAGAACTGTATAGCTCAACATTTGCACACCTTTCCCTTGCACATCTATTTATTCTGCACAACTTAAATTTTTGCACACCCATTTGTTTGCACATAAAAAAAATTTCACACATAACATGCCATAAAAGCTACTTCTCTAATTTTATTCCATACTTAGTGGAATGCATCCTTTTTATCATTTTGAGGCTAATTGAAATCTCATTTAAGAGAGTTCTATCTTCAAGGTAAAAATAGGTGCTTGATTTTGAATTATAGAAATTATTTGCTAACACATCTCTTAAAGCCTTGCTATAAGTTATTAATTTCCAATTACCATTCTTGCATGCCTCGATGAAGGTGGCATGTGAAGCACTAATTCCACCAAATACTCATTGATCTATCATGTATTTTTAAGTACATTAAAAAAATGAGAAATGAAATGACAAAAAGAAAAAAAGGAGCCAATTTGTGGGGCTATAGCCAACTCACTGGCTTACCAAGAAGAAAAAATACATTCATTAGCTACATATTAATGGTATTTAATTTTTTCTCTAGAGGAGAAATAAGGAAACATGCTTTAGATTATAAAGTCAACTAACGTTGCATGTGTCCCAAAGGTATTCGACTTCAAGGAAATAATTTTTTGGTGTACCCAATAATTTGACCCTAAAACCAAGACCATTAAGCTTAACATAAATAAGAATTAAGTTCTACTTACTCCTGAAGTCTTCAAAAATATATTGAAGTTACCAAAGCCCACTAGGAAGCTCAAATTATCTAAAGCTAATAATTTCTCAGTTCCCAAGGTGGTGGAATGAATATCATCCAATATTTCATGTCATGTTTTGCCTATATCCCATCCAGCCTTTTGTTTATTAATATCTCTATACTAGCTAAGCCTTATAGGGATTCCTCCTAGTTATTCTCTTAAGTCATGGGATGTGAATGTACCTAGGTTAATTTTGTACATATTATAGTTCTATTTCAAGAAAGATGTCTTTTATTACTAGGAAGAGGCCATTTGAATGAAATTTCATTTCAATTGGTCAATTTCTATAAGACCCAAATATTCTTTATCATGGCCTACATGGTGATGTCCATTATTTCTTGTAGTTCATTACACATAATACCCCACAAGAATAGCATAAATGTTGATGTAGAACCACTACAATTCTAGTATCCTCTTTTATGGAGGCATCAGGGCCCATCCCATTTCTGCCAAATTCAGGACCAATTCTTCATATAGTTTATCCATTGGTAACAGGGAATGAGCCCAAAAGAATATTTTTAGAGCCCAATTTTTTTTATGGGGAAAAGGGATATACGAAGAAACAGAATACAATACTCTTATTATATTCTATGGGTATCAATATAAACCCCTCTTACTATCCATGTTTGTTCTAGATAGATATTTTGTTGTTCTATAGACAGTATCACCCCTAGTTTATTTTGTTTGAAATAAAGAACAAAAAGTAGTTCAAAAAATTGATTTTCATTGTAGGAGAAATTACTATAAATTTTTTTTCTCACCTTGCATAATTCACCCAGTTACTAAAATCTTTTAAATTGGATGAAGTTGAATCCACTCAAGGATTTTTCGCATGAAATATGGCATTGTTAAAATATGGAAACATCTTTACAGAAATATTGGAATAAAGTGGAAAAAATAAAACTAGCCCATCCAATGAGAAGGACACACCCATGTTGGCATTGATGATGTAGTGAGAAAGATAAAACTAATACCGAAGAAAAAAACTAACCAGAGACTAATGCTTAACATGCTTCAGCACCATAAGCTTGTTGGAGTTCCTCCTCAACTCACTAAAGAAAAGATAATCTTACAATACAAGGAGAGAGTAATAAACAAAATTTCAATGGAGGAGATGGAGAAGCATTTCCCCCTAGGGTTTCCCTAAAAAAATCATACAATTTGACCTCATCTGAAAGTATAATTTCAAGTAAGAAAGGGTCACAATGCATAGAAGGTTACATAAACATGGAAGTAGATAGTGCCACTATTCTATATTGTGTGATATTGTGCATGCATGAGACCCAAAAATAATTTAAAGTATTGGTTGTTGAAGAACTAGTCATTTTTTAGGACTAATCCTTGACTATGCACAATACTAATTATTATAAGGCCATCAAGAAGCTACAATTTGAAAAGGTGCATGCGATAAATAAGTAAATAACTAATCAATGAAATTCTAAGGTAGACATCCCAAGATTCAAGCCTATAAGGCTCCTAAAATTACACCAAATTATAGGAGATTCCCTTTCTCACTTTGTCACTAAGCAAGAAGTAGACAATTTGAGATTAAAAGAAGAATAAGCGAGCTTGAAGAAACTAGCAATCCTACACCTCTATTCATGACCCCTCTAGCTATCCAAGCACTCAAAATCGTAGTAGTAAGTACACTCAACACACCCCAGAAAGTGAGGAAGGAAACATAGTTGTTCACAAAAATTAGATCTTATGTCACGATGAATATAAATAATCAAATTGAGATTATCGAAAAAGCATGGGAAGCTTCTTTACATTTGAGAAATCTATCTCAAAAAATTCATTCATCTACTGAGTATATAAAGAAAAATATTGAATATGATCTGCAATTTGTTATAATGATTTATCTACCTTAATCAACATGATAAATACTCTATGTGGTTTTCATAGGACCCAGCAAGATTTCCAAGGGGAAGAGAATCAAGGAAATCAAGGTAAGTTGTTTTGCAAGGATAGAAATGTTATAGAGCACTATCACAAAATGCTCAAGTATTAATGACTATAGGAGCAATGATTTTTTCAAATCCATTAAATTTGTTGAATATTTACAAGGCCCTTGAATGATTAGGGATTTAATGTTGGTACCTAAAGATGTGTTAAAAAAAGAACTAAATATCATTAAAGTATCTTTGGGTGACAACTTCAAAAACCTAGTCGATATTTCAAATGCTCAAATCAAGAAATGGCTAGTCATGTTTGTTAATGACAACGAGGACCAATTGCCTATAACAAAGCAATTACAATCAATTTTGAGGGACCTAGAGGAATAGATAATTGCATAAAGAGTTAAACAATAAATAGTCCCACTAATGAAGGATTATATTGAATGTTGGATTAAAATATATGTAATGACCTCCTCCCATATCTACCCAATATCTGGCCAACTGGGGTAAACATGTGACGAGAAGTTACTATGATATTATTCGACCTCCTAAGTGACCTTAAGGAAGTGGAATCAATAGAAACACACCATACCAGAACTTCTGCACCTGCTACATGACTCCCAGAATGCATCCCAGTCATTCCCTTGACCAGCCTTTGGGTCCCACTAATCTTTTAGACCACTAAACCCATGGGCTCTCCCTTGATATGGGAAAGGGTGCATATGGGAGGCTCCAAACACTCGCAGAACATGAGTATGCATGCGTTTGGGGACTTTTCTCCTTAGACTTGTGCCTGGGACTCCATGATTTGTGCCACTTTTCAAGCCCAAAATCCAGGTCACTTCCCAGAAACCCCTGTAACTTTCAGAATTCATAAATTACATGATGACAAGACTTACAAATCAAAAACTGACTCTAGGACTAGGCCTGACCATCCCCAACCGAGACTCACATTCTATCAAACACTTGGCATCAATGCAATCTATAGTCAATGAATACAAGAGAGAGAATAAATGAATGATAACTCATATGATACTTGACAAGAAGGATCACCACCCTCTTTCCTTAACTGTTTTGACATCAATTAGGTCTTTCCTCCATTATCCTTTCAGTTACAAGTAAATACATGAAATAACCATGACAATAACCAGTCATATAACCATGCTTATAACCAACATTAAATCTTGTAAATAAAAATGAGAAAATAGTTATTAAGGCCACATAATAAGGATTACAAAAGAAAGAGAACTTATCTTTTATTAAACATAGGCAAGAGCTGACCAAGTTTGGGACTTCCACATACCACCAGACCATAGACATGGTTGAACCAAATATTTATTTTTGTCAGCCACCCCCATGCCATATTCCAAGCATGAATGTGGGATCTCATGGATAAAACAATCCAAAAACAACCAAGGGAATCCAGAGGTTAAACCACCTCCACCCACACCAAACTACGATCTCACCAAAACCGGCACCGAGATCAAAAAACCAAACCGAGCTAGGAATGCCTCGAAACTCCATCACTATCCTTGAGGATTTTTTTTTCTCCTTGTCTCTCGTGATTTACCGCAATCCACACCGGATCACTATGCCCTAAACTGAGACACCAGTCTCTCAAGCTTTACCGCATTCTAGACCGTATCACTAGGCCCTAAACTGAGACTCCACCCTTAGGCTTTACCGTGTATCTCGCCAAAACCGGTCAAGTGATTCCTAGGCCTTTGGGAATTTTCCTGAGACCACCTCCACCCCATATTCTGAAACCATTCAGAAATTCCAAAGCTCAAACCCGAGGAAAAAATCCCATCACACCATGGCTATCCATAAAAAGGCAAAGCAAGGCTGAAAACCATTGTCATAACCCAGAAAAATCATGCCACCGACACCAAGAGAACCATATACCAACATGCAAAGCCATGCATGTCAAAACCAACTAGGAAATCACACATGCAATATGTTACCTGCAAGTATTCATGTTGAAGTTGTTTGATCCTGCTCCTCTTTGATTTATCTTTGCTTTCCTTTCCTTTCCTTGTCCTTCCTTTTCTTGCTTATCCCTTCCTTGCTCCAAAGCTAGAATGCTACAAGAAAATTGAGAGAGCTAGAATGCAATTTCCAAGAGTGAGAGAGAGAGAGAGAGAGAGAATAATGAGAGAGCTCCAAAACTGAACTGACAAAAGGTTACAAACAGAACCTTAGAAGCCTTTTTATCAATGAGGCCTCTATTTTCTTAATTTTCCATTATTTTCCTTCAATTTATTCCTCACATGCAACCTGTGACCTTTCACTGTCCCTTAACCATGGTCTTATTTTTCCTTTATTAACTTTTATTACATGAAATTTTAACCAAGGGCTGTTGTAGACCCCTCCCCCTTGGGGAACACTATCCTCCGTGTTAAACCACAAACCTCAGCAAAATACTGAAAATAAAACATACTCCCATGGATCTTTATAACTTAGCTCATTTCAGTATTTACAATGAAAGTCCTACTCAAAAGAAAAACATCATGAAAACATGACAAGATAACACCCATACCTCTTATTGGAGCTTTATAACACAGCTCTTGGTTGTAATATCTACATCCATATGCATATGTACATATACCAAAACATTAGCAAAACATATATCAAACATCATACCAAGATTTCTTTGCCTCCACTTGCAAACAAAGAAGGATACATGGCCCACATATGATCGATCATCTCCCATGTAGTTTTTGCAGGCCCAAAGTTCTTCCACTGCACTTTAACTTGCTCTATGGCTCTGTTCCTGAGCATGATCTACTTCCGTTGCAATATGCAATGAGGCTCCGACCAGAATTCTCCTTCTTGCTCCACCTGCAATACAAACCAGTTAATAACATGATAAACATCCTATATATACCCTTTAACCAATGAAACATGGAAAACATCATGTACTTTCACTGTTGGAGGCAGTGCAAGTCGATAGGCCACTGGTCCAATCCTTTCAAATATCTCAAAAGGCCTGCAATATCGTGATTCCAACTTGGCACATGATCCAGTCCTCAAAGATCTCTTCTTGGACTTGATGCACAAATACACATGTTCCCCAACCTGAAACTCCTTGAATGCCTTGTGCTGGTCCAATAACTCTTTCGTCTATCATGTGTTGCCTTTAGATTCTTCTATATAACCTGCATTTCTTGTTCCATGTCTTCCAACATATCTGGTTCAATAAGTACCATGTTCACTGGATCACTCCAACTAATGGGAGCATTACAACTCCACCCATACAGTTCCTCGAAAAGAATCATCCTCAGTGGCTCATGATAATCATTTTTGTAAGTAAACTCAACCAATGGAAGATACTCCTCCCATCTTCTATGATGGTGCATCATGTACGTCCTCGACATATCCTCCAAGATCATGTTGACCCTCTTTGTTTGTCCATCAGTTTGTGGATGATAGGTTGTATTCAAGGCCAACTTTGTACCTAAACCAACAAATAACTCCTTCCAAAACTTAGAAGTGAACTTCGCATCCCTATCCGACACAATATTCTTTGGAACACCATGTAATCTCACAATCTCCCTAATGAAAACATGTGCCACCTCCCTAGATGAATATGTAGTCTTCACTAGAATGAAGTGAGCTACCTTGCTCAACTTTTGGACCACAACCATAATAGAATCATGTTGTCTCTCTTTCCTCGAAAGACCTCAAATAAAATCCATGGAAATGACCTCCCATTTCCATTTCGGAATTGAAATAGTTGTATTTAGACCACCTGTATGCTTACATTTTCCTTTACCTACTAACAATCTAAACATCTAGCATGAACTCTTCCACCTTCCTTCTTCAGATTCAGCAATAGTAGAACTTCTTCACAGCTGTCAACGTCTTGTGATATCCTAGGTAACTCAAGTATGGCTTGACGTGAAACTCCCTCAAGATAAGCTTCTTGATCTCACTACGATCTGCACATAGATATTATCCCTAGATCTCACCAAACCATCTATCATGAGGCGATAGTTTGCATCCTGATCATTGTAACGTTACCTATACATGTACCTATAATTGTACTTATACTACACATGTACTTGTACCTATACCTGTTGTAACATGTGCATAATTTCCATGTACCTCTCATCCTACTATTTTCTTGCAAGATCCTATCATGTAACTTTATCCCACAAGAGCTCATAGATTTATATGATTCACTTGTACCTTCCTATTAGAGCATATGCAAACCTGATTCTCCTTTCCCTTGATGTATCAATCTTGAAGTCAAACTCACTAAGGGAAGCAAACCCATCTAGCTTGCATGGCATTTGGATTTGGTTGGTCAAACAAGTATCTCAACCATTGTGATCATTCTCAATACAAATCTCCTGCCAAGAAGATAATTTCTCCACATATTCAAGGCTTGAATAATAGTTTCCAACTCAAGATCATGAGTCATTTAGTTCTACTCGTGCTCATTCAACTTCCTAGACTAATAGCATGCCACGTGTCCCTCCTGCATAAGGACTCACCAAGTCGTCTTTTACATGAATTTGTACACACTACAAACTCTTTATCCAGATATGCAACCTTAAGGACTGGAGCATTGGTCGACAATTGCTTCAGCTATGTTATCACCAAAATAAAAGTTTACATTTTTCCTAATCATGGTCTTGGATAAGTGTCAAGTCATCCTATGTTTTAATGGGTAGGTGATAATTTAGGAGTCTCATAGGTCTCATCTTCATATCCAAATAGAATCTAACAACCTTATTCCATATCTCATAAGTCTCACTTTCAGTTTAGAAACTCATAGCTTAAACCATTTTGAAAATTTTTGGAATTAGCCCCGAAACCATGTTTTTGTAGCGCAGACAGTGTAAAATGTATGTTTTGCGCTACGAAAACGCTACTCTTTTCGTAGCACTTTTCCCTAAGCATGGATTCGTAGAACAGTCTTGTCAAAACATCAACCTATTAAGATTCCGTTAAATTTTCATTATTAAGTGTCAGCTAGGAGTCAGTCCTTAAGCATGTCACCATCCAAAACTCATCATTTTGAATTTAGGGGTCATCATGATAAGAAATTTCAAATTCGAAAGGGCTGGCTAGTTTTCTTTTTACAGTTTCATGCAAACCCTCAAACAGATTGTTTTTCAAATGGTAAGCTTATGGTAATTTCTACCAAGGTTTCTCTCATCCATAATTCAAGCGAGGATGACCACCATAAGCAAGTGAGGTTGATCAACAGAATTTTCAAGTGAGGTTGCTTTGTTACAAGAATTCAGAGGCAAATAAGACATAAAAAAGGAAAAGTCACAGGTCTGGTCATTTTTTAAGAACCGAGCTTGAAAGCACCGAGGTCATAGCCAGAAATAAATCAGTTGTGGAAGCCTTCAAGAAGCAAGATGTTGGAAGTTTTGTAAAAAATTGCAGGGAGGACATACTCAGGTGACAAAGGAGTTTGCACTACATTTCACTGGCTCAAGCACAAAGGTTGGAATCCTAAACTTGCAAATTTCTCCAGAGATCATAGCTTTGGTGACAGATATTGCTATGGGGCAAGATAAATGGTTCAAAAACTTCAGATTTGACATGGAGCCATGTAAATTGTTTCTAAAGCCAGAGTTTACAGAAACATACTTAACCAAGGCAGTTCTCAGGAACTACATCAAGGATAGCTATGCCAATTTGCTCTTCAACATTCAACGTTATTTTACCTTTGAAGGCAGATATCAAAAGGTTTATTCATATCATTTTAAACTCCTGTTGCATTTTACTGGTATGATTTCTTTAGATTTGCCTTACTTCCTATATCGAAGTGTAGCTAAGATGGCAGATAAAGTGCAGTTGAAATCTCAAGGATATGAAACTTTCCTTTTTCATCATGGTATAATTAAACTAACAATTTTACATGAACCCAAAAGGATCAACAAATAATGGTCTTCATTTCTGTTTTTATGTGATTTTGGAGTGGAAAACCAAGATACATGCGTTAGCCCTAAGGTTAAAGAAACTCCATCAGCAGAAACCAGCAAGTCTGTAATGTCCAGGGCAAAGAGATTTGTTAAGTTGAAACCTAGAAAGAAGGTGAAAGAGCAAGTGACCAAAACATCAGTGGTTATTCCCGAGACTCCTAAATCCACAAAGGAAAATATAGTTTAAGTTAAATAAAGGACACAAGAACAGTCAGCTACCAAACCAGTTCAAAGGAGATTGACTAGAAGGCAAATTGTTAAGGAAAAGGATAAATCAGTGATCTCAGGAGAAAGTCCAAGTTTGAAGGGTAATTTAAATGATATTTTAAAATCCATTGATATTGCAGAATCCCCTTTGGTGCAGGCAAATGTCATAGAGTTTTATAAAGGAAATTCGAAGAAGATGAAATCCTCTAAGAAACTAGAATTTGAGGATGATGTTATAGCATTTGTGTTCAAGCCCAGAAAGCCCTTAACCAGGAAATCTAAAAATATACAAGAGTCCAATGTTGAGTTAGGGAAAACAGAAGAAGCTCCCACTGTTCAGGAAGAGTTGATAGACCTTTCATCACCAATACCTAAAGGTGACAAAAACAGAGTTTTCCCCACTCAAACAGGAAAAACCAGTTACGAAGAAATGGAAGGAAGGTTAAGAGAAGATAATAATGAAATTTCTAGACTAAGGATGAGAGCAAGAAGGCGTGCTGCTGAGAAGACAGATTTCAAAAGGATAAAGGCTCTTTGGGAAGTTGAAAATGTTTCTAAACCAAAAATAGTCAACGGTGAAGCTCAATACTTCACTTGGATTGTTCTTGCAATCAAAGAATCCAGATTTGTAAGGAGGATAATTGCTCAGTTGAGAGCTACTAAAGGAGACTGAAGAGACAGATTTAAGACCTAGAAATACAATTAACAAAAGTTGAAGAAATGCTACAGCAATAATGAAACAGGCTGGTGAAAAAATGGCAGTAAAGGATATATCTTAAAACAGTTTTGGTATTAAAAAGAAGGTCATATCTGAAGAAGAAAATCTTATAAGGTTAAGTTTTTTTTATTTTAGTGACCATATCAGTCTTTATGAAGTATTGAAAATTCCTAAACTGCATATTTTTGAAGGCCGTGTTGAAAAAAGAGTATACACAGCAGTTTCATAGCGCGCTATGAAACTACTGAATGTGACCTTTTAGCACTTTATAGATGCATTTTGAAGGTAAGGTCTGATAAATTCCAAGTTTTGATGTTGTTGTTAGACATGTGAGGACATAGATGAAGTTTTAGATGGCAATGATGCAGAAAGAAAAGTTCCAAGAAGTATTCCATAAGTAATATAAAAGTTGTGCTACGAAAACAGACTATTTTCGTAGCACAGTCATGTTTCATCCTTTTTTCCATATGTTTGAGATTTCCTTTTTGCACAGGTGGAAAATGAATTTTTAATGGATTACTAATACATGCCACATATACACCAGCAAAACTGCTCGAAGATAAGCCTAAAGGATCAAGGGCTTTAAAGGGAAGAACTCTGCCTCATTGTTTTCAAGACAGTTAAGTCATGACTCAGCAGGGTTTGTAACAATACTAGAGACATCATAAAGCTCGAAGACATGGATTAGCAGCTGATTAAAGAATGTATTTTAAGTCATAGATGAGGTTGTTGAAATCATGTTTTAGGAGTTTCACTCCTATTTGTATTAGGACCCTTAAATACAGCTAGTTGTCAAGTTGTAATTAAGTAGTTTGTTTTATGAATAGATAGGTGTCAATGTTAGGAATTCGAATTCTCCTAAAGATAGATCATAGAATCCAAGGTTGTAAAAACTCTATATAAAGCATGAGAATCGAATTCCTCAGGTTTGGTAATTTCATTAGCAAAAGAAAGTTGTGCTATTGTAAGAAATTGGGGTTTTCAAACTTAATACATAGATCAATTTGACTACTCAAGATTCACAAGGGGTTTATGTGTTTTATGTTCTTATGGCCTTTTTCAATTACTTATTTGCAGTGGTATGAGCTTGTGATACTTATAATTCATTGGAAAATTCCCTAACTTCCTTCACATGCTTGTAAACTGTGTTGATTCACTGTGTTAGTATTTTACTTATAAACCTAAACTCCAAGTGCCTTGACTTCCATGTTTTTTTTATCATGTTGTTTTGTTGAAGACTATCTTAACTCCATAGCCCAATAGATGTTTGCTAATCTTTGATTCAACTAGTTATACATTTGTCCATTTTTGTTCCTAGAGTTAGCCATCTAATCATTAATCAAAAATCTTAAACCTATTGAGAGAGCCCTCTCAGGTTGAGGAGGCTAAGCCTCAACCAAAAGATTGGTTTGAAAGAGTTACTTAGAGTCTACTTGATTAGCAGCCTATCAGGGTCATATTTTGTGATAACAAGTTGATCAAAACTAACTACGCATTCTTGTCCATTTGAACTTTTTACCTTTCCTATGCAAGGATTTCAGAGGATATGCAATGTGTGATAAGTTCCTGATGAACCTCCTATAGTAACTTTCCAATCCCATTAATGATATCACCTCATCCACATTTTTAGGAGTTTCCCACTCCATGATGGCACTTATCTTTTTTAGGTCTACTGTTATGCCTTCCTTGGAAACAACATGTCCCAAGTAATGCACCTATGTCTGAAAGAATTTGCACTTTCTAAGCTTGGAATACAACTAATGTTGTCTTAGCAATATCAACATTGTTGCTAAATGATCGGCATGCTCTTTTTCATTCTTGGATTATATCAAGATGTCATCAATGAATAAAATAACAAACTTGTCCAAATAAGGATGCAACACACTATTCATCAAACACATAAATGTAGTTGGGGAATTAGTCAAACAAAATGGAACTAAAACAAACTCATAATGCCTATACATGGTCTTGAAGGTAGTCTTGTAGATATCCTCTTCCTTGATGCATACTTGATGGTACCTTGATCCCAATTCAATCTTAGAGAACATTGATGCTCCCTTCAACTGATCAAACAAATCATCAATCCTTGGAAATGGGTACTTGTTCTTGATCATTACCTTTTTCAACTTCCTGTAATCAATGCACCATCTGAGAGTACCATCTTTCTTCTTTATGAACAACCCTAGTGCACCCCAAGGTGACAAATTTGGCCTAATGTATCCCTTGTTAAGCATCTCCGTTAATTGCAATTTCAACTCTACTAGCTATGGAGTAATCATCATGTAAGATGCCTTCAATGATGGTGTTGTGCCTAGCACCAACTCAATAGAGAAATCTACTTCCCTCTGAGGAGGTAACTCTAGAATCTCTGCTGGAAACACATCTTGATATTCTTTCAATACAGGGTACCTCTTGAACATTTCTACATCATCAACATATTTTCCCTTGTCACTAGATATATGCACTGCAAACATCACACAAACTTTTATGCATCTACGCTTAGCATGCATAGTACTAACCATCCTCACTGATGTAGGCTTGTTCTTTCCCTACAAAATTCTCTTTTCCCCATTATCATTCAGGCACTCAATGACCTTGTCGAAGCAATCCACTTTGGTCCTATGAAGGTATAGCCAATCCATACCCTAAAGCATGTTATACGATCCCAATGGTAGTACATTCAAATGTGCTACTATAGGCATACCATTTAAATCAAATTCACAAACTCTTACACAATGGTGAACTCTCTTCTTTGTACCTGTATCCAACTGTACCAACCAAGATTCTGCATGCACTTCTTTCCTTAAATCACACTTATCCACCATGTCAGGATTAATATAACTATAATTAAATCCATGATCAATCAAAATAGAAACAACTTGATCATAAAGATTACCATCCCTGATGATCAACCTGCATGTTGTCCACAACTACATAAATCTGAGGAATGTTATGACCAACATCCCCAAATATATGCGCCTCTTGAGCACTATAGATCTGGGGTCTACCACCCTGATACTGTAGATAATCCATCTTACGATGATCATTTCCATATATCCAACACTGCAAGAATGCTCTATCATCGCCTCTAATATGTAACTCTCCATTTCCCTTCTCAATTGTATTGAAATTCTTGTAAGGGATCACATTTTCTTTCTCACCGCCATCTTGAGGTCTTCCCCACTTTGGTGGCCCTTTTCCTTTAAATTTATCATTTCCTTTCAAGTCATGCTTATGCTCAACTTTGTGCTTCAACTCCTCATAACAATGTTTCATCTTTTGGATAGCCTCCTCTAATGATCTAGGCTCATCGAACTCAATTCGGTCTCTGAATGCTACTGGCAGTCCACTGATGAATCTCTACACCTTGGCCTTCTCCTCCTTGAGATAAGGCACATATCTCAAGAACCTACTAGTAGCATCATAGTACCTTTTTGAAAATACTTTTGAACCCATTTGCAACTCATAAAACTCCTTAGCTCTATCATCATAGTACATTTCTGACAAATACTTATTCTTGAAGAGCCTCTCAAACTCATTCCAAGACAATTCATCCTCCTAAATACCTTTAACGTTCTTCACATCCTCCCACCAAATATCTTCTTTCCCTTTAGAACTGAAAGTGGTTGTCCTTACTTTCATGTTCTTTGAATAATCGTGCAATCTGAAGGAATTCCTCATACTAAGCAACCATGACTCTGCATCTTGTGATTTCTTAATATCTCCATCGAATGTAGGTGGATTTGCTTTCCTAAAATCATTCAAAAACTATCCCCTTTCACTCCTCCTATAAGGATGACAATGATGTCAATCATAATGCTTCTCTGAACCAGAACTAGAATAGTACTTGTGTATTTCACCCCTCCTATCGAAAGTATCCAAGGGCCTACCATATTTGATCGTGTCATCTCTATCTGACCTATACTCACCATAATACCTGCTACCATATGCTCCATTAATTTTGTCCTCCTACTCATGGTTGATCTGAAGTGGTCCTTGTCACTGCAATTCTAATAAACTTTAAAGTATCACTACATTTACCTCTTCTTGTTTCTCCTTTGCCTATATGATTTTGTCATTGTTTGCCTCAAAACTCCTTATTTTTTCCTTTAAAATTATCAGTGTGTCTACCAAATCATAAGAGTGTCCAACATCACGCTTCTCATCTGTTCCATAGGGAGAGTCTCGGGAACTGTAGTCTAGCATCTTGCTATTCATCTTTGGTCTTCTTCCTGGAAGGCATATCATGTCAGCTAAACCAAATCATAATGAACCAATGTACCTTAGCATAATTCGGGGAGGATACCTCATCTGGAAAGTCAACAAATCAACGTAATACATGTATAACGTAATCATGACAACATATAGAAATATAACACATAAGCATGTAACCATATAACCATCATTCTAGCTAGAGTCCAGTCATCAATGCATGACCATATGAACTACACATATCATGACCTAATGCATGACAACAACCACCACATCATTGTACACTTGATCACATGTGAATACTAATCAACCATACACTCATGATGACACACTCCATAACAATACCATCAACTTCCCATGGCGACCTCACTACAACCATGATTAACACCATGCAAATACAACAAGCAAATGGTCTTACAACATAAGAAACACATATGCAACCGACATGAATGCATGACAAACACATAGCCCATCTAGTCTGAGGGGTGAATCATGCTCTGATACCACTTTGTATCAAACTTCTCCCATATCTACCCAAGTAACCAGCCAACCGAAGTAAAAAAGTGACGAGAAGTTACTATGATATTATTCCACCTCCTAAGTGACCTTAAGGAAGTGGAACTAATGGAAACACACCATACCAGACCTTCTGCACCTACTACAATACTCCCATAATGCATCACAGTCATTCCCTTGACTAGCCCTTGGGTCCCCCGAATGCTCCCTTGATATGGGAAAGAGTGCATCCGGGAGGCTCCAGATACTCGCACAGCATGGGTATGCATGCATCTATGGACTTTTCTACTCATACCTATGCCTGCGAATCCAGGATTTGTGCCATTTTTCAAGCCCATAATCCAGGTCACTTCCCATAAACCCCTGTAGATTTCAAGATTTATAAATTACATGATGACAAGACTTACAAATCAAACACTAACTCTAGGACTAGGCTTGGCCATCCCCAATCAGGTTGACATTCTGTCAAACACTTGGCATCAATGAAATCTACAAGAAATGAATACAAGACAGTGCATAAATGATTGATAACTCATATGAGACTTGACAAGAAGGATCACCACCCTCTTCCCTTAATTTTTTTGACATCAATTAGATCTTGTATCCATTATGCTTTCAGTTACAAGTAAATACATGAAATAACCATGACAATAACCAGTCATATAACCATGCTTATAACCAGCATTAAATCATGTAAATAACAATGATATAACAGTTATTAAGGCAACATACTAACAAGTACAAAAGCAAGAGAGCTTAGATTTTATTAAACATAGACAAGAGCCCACCAAGTTTGGGACTTCCATATACCACTCGACCATAGACATGGTTGAACCAAATCTTTCTTTCATCCAGTCACCCCCGTGCCATATTCCAAGAATGGATGTGGAATCTCATAGATAAACCAATCCAAAAAAAACAAGGGAATCCAAAGTTGAAACCACCTCCACCCTCACTAAACCGTGATCTCACCAAACCGGCATCAAGATCACATAACCAAATCAAGCGAGGAATGCCTCTGGACTCCATCACTATCCTTGAGGAATTTTCTATCTCCTTGTCTCTCAAGTTTTACCTCAATCCACACTGGATCACTAGGCCCTAAAGTGAGACACTAGTCTCTCAGGGTTTACCATAATCCACACCGGATCACTAGGTCCTAAGTCAAGACTCCACCCTCAATTTTTACCGTGTATCCCACCAAAACCAGTCAACGGATTCCTAGGCCTTTGGGAATTTAAGACCACCTCCACCCCGGATTCCGAAAGCATATGATAATTCCAAAGCTCAAAACCGAGAAAACAATCCCATCACACCATGGTTATCCGTAAAAAGGAAAAGCAAGGCTAAAAACCACTGTCATAACCCAACAAAACCATGCCACCTACAACAAGAGAACCATATACTAACATGCAAATCCATGCATGCTAAAACCAGCTAGGGAAATCACAAATGAAATATGTTACCTACAAGTATTCCTATTGAAGCTACTTGATCCTACTCCTCCTTACTTGATCTTTTCTTCCCTTTCCTTTCTTTGTCCTTCCTTTTCTTGCTCCAAAGCTAGAATGCTCCAAGAAACTCTAAGTGTCCAAGAGTGAGAGAGAGAGAGAGAATAATGAGAAAGCTCCAAAACTTAATTGGAAAAAGGTTACAAACTAATCCTCATAAGCATTTTTATCAATGAGGCCTCTATTTTCTTCATTTTCCATTATTTTCCTTCAATTTCATCCTCACATGCAACCTGTGACCTTTCACCTTCTTTTTCTCCTATTTTTGTTTGTTTTCATAAATAAATGTGCCAAAAATGCATTTTTTTTTGTTAATGCCTTAGCCATTGCCTTTTCCAATTTCCCTTAGCCATAAACGCATCCAGTGATGCCCACTAGGATATATTTGCCCAATATTCATCTTTTAATATGTGTCCCTTAACCGTGGTCTTATTTTTCCATTATTAACTTTTACTGCATGAACTTTTAACCAGGGGTTGTTACAATATCCTTAAACGAAATCATTAACCCTGAGTAATCGCTTGAGTAGTTCTAATAGGAACATATAAAAGCCATATATATGCTTTTATAATAGCACTGACCAGAATCATAAAGAGATATTCATTCCACTTGGTGTCCTTCTACAATTTTTTGAGTGTCTTTTATCTCATTTTGAAGCAATTCCCCACTTTCTTCCCAGTGTTTGATCATACAACTTTATGGACTGTTATATATATTTGTAAATTTGATCCATGGCTACCATTTCTCTCATTCTTCCATGTACCCTCATATGTGTTGGTCCATGGGAGCCCAATCCCAATCCCTTAGGGACAAACACATTTGCACTTTACAATAAGTATCAAGATTTTGTGAATTTCTTTAGGCACTTAACTTTATTAAGAACATAATATTTATAAACTTATTTTTGGGAAAGTATTTCATTTTTGGTTTTGAAACTTTTAAATAAGAAATAGGAATCTCATGAATGTTTTCCCATGCTATTTATTATATTTGAATGCATGAAATTATTTTATTTCTCTCTGAAATATCAAGATCATAATCTCTTTATTATGTCTATTGAATTTTCTTCAAATGTGTCTTCTCATGATGTGTGAATGGATGAGTACAGTGGAATGGATCTTGAAAGCATATTATTTAATGATATCATTATTTTATTTT
Organism: Pinus taeda; assembly: GCA_000404065.3. Taxonomy (NCBI): domain Eukaryota; kingdom Viridiplantae; phylum Streptophyta; class Pinopsida; order Pinales; family Pinaceae; genus Pinus; species Pinus taeda. The sequence continues at coordinate 31,247 of APFE031377251.1, forward strand.
TATTTTGAAAACGCTTGGTCCACTCCTAGGTGCATGTGCTAAATGTTAATATTTCAATTTTTGAATTATTTGAATATCTAAATTTTGAGTGTGTGAAAAGAGGAATACCACCTCTATAAAAATGCAAAGGGAACCTAAAAATAAACCTTTGGAGGTTGAATATTTTCCCTGACTATAAAATACATCAATGTTTTGGGGACCATACTAGGGATGTGAATGGTTTAATATCCTATGCCCAATAGATGACTCATTCTGACCTAATCCAACCTCATATTCACATTAGGTTGGAATATCAAAGAATCATATTTAATCAGTTATATGAATTGTTCTTGAGAACTACAACAACTTGAGAATATTTTGGAAGGTCCTAGAAAGCTTTGGCTCAGTAAAAGTTACCAATGCCACACAATCCAGAAAGTTTACTTCAATAAAGGATAAATATTGAAGTTAGAGGAATCCAAGAACTTGAAAAATAATTTGATGAGAAGTCAAAGAAGAAATATTATTGAATAAACTATTACTTTTGAGAATAAGGACACATTTCTTTTATTTCTATTGGAAAAGGGAAAAATAAGAGACCATGGGGAAAGAAAACAAGAAAGGAAATAAGGAACAAATATTGAGATGCCAAGAAATCAAAGATAAAGACTTAGAGTAAGTCATATTTCCTTAAAATGGGAGCAGCACCCCTTTTCTACCCTACCCATTGGAGTTTTTCTCGTGTTCAATGGAGATGATGTTATTAATCTAGACAAAGATATGGACCAGTTCGTGACCATTTGCAATCATACATTGAAAATGTCATGGTTGGGGTATTTCTCCAAACTCTGGTTGGACTTGCCTATGATTGGTACCTCTCCTTACCCATTGCGTCAACTACCTCTTTTGATAACATAGAAACTACCTTTATAGGTAGGGTATGCCTAGCCCATTTCATATCATACTCTTCTCATGCAGATCACCCAAATCCATCTAAAAAATAATAAAAATATCATATATTTAATCTCTGATTTTTCAAAAATCTAGAGTAGATACCTCAAGAGAGCCCCCCAAATTCTCCAGACATATTTGGGTGTTATAAGAATGCAATGCTAACCAATGTTAAGTATTTGATAAAGTATACCCACATTAACATGTTAGAGGAAGCTATGAGGAAGGTGCAAGAGATGTAGGAAGATACATTAGAAAGTAACATAAATCCCAAAATCATTTTGGGAAAAGTTCATAGGGAAATGTATTTCTTAAAGATTTTAGAACCAAGCCTACCAACACTAATTTGAAATACTCAAAATATAGCATTTGGAAGTGGAATTTTCCATGGGTTCCCTCCTAAGATATGAAATGTTATTGTATTGGAGGAATCATCCTCTTCAAAGATTGATTCATAAATTGCACAATTAAATAGGATTATTAAATAGATGCAAAATTAAATAATCAACTTAAGAAGAGGAGGTGAGAAAATACCTCAAATACACCAAAACATTTGAGGTCAAACACATGGTTGAAAAGATAGACCTGACAAAAATCAGAATGTTGTCAATGCACCTCCAAGGGAACCTAGGCCCCTAAGGTTTAAGAATCCAAGTGCCCTAATAATGGACGATGAATATTCGAACAATATGACCCAATTTTTTAAACACCTCAAGATGTTACTAAAGAGAACCTGGCTGTCCTAGAATCTACAAAAAAGGGGGATGATCCAATATTTTTATTTGATGAAGAATTTATGGAGCAGGACAATACCATCCAAAAAATATCTCAATTGAATAAAGAAAAAGGAAAATGTCCCATTCCACACGTGAGAACACAAACTAAAGGAGAAAATTCAACTCAAAAGAATGTGCAACAAGAGAAATCTAAACCATCTCAAAAGAATGTAACAATGTATTCAATCCAATAAAGATGACTTCTAATGTTATGGATGGATTATAGAAGCTCTAGATTACGTTGTCATTCTTAGAGGTAGTAAATATTCCCTAACAAAGAGAGAATCTCCTCAAGGTCCTCAAGAGTGAGGATACATCTAACATGAGAGCATGAGAAACTATTTGTATTTATCAATAGACATGTCATGATTCTCCTACCAAGTATCAAGGTAAAGTACCTCCCTTTTATATATGTTTGGAAAAAACAAATTTTATATTGCATAATTGTTCAATGGACATATGGTATGGAGAAAAGCCTCACCTACAGACAAGTGAGGTCTCTCCCTTATTTTTCCCTTCACAACTTGAGGTAGATCGGGGTTGGAACACTATACACATAACAAATTCAATCAAAGCAAGCATTTGATTTAAGTATACAAGAGTGGAAAATAATTAATCAAAGTGCATATTTTTTAATGATGATTGTCCAACATGCCTTTAGTGAGCGCAGCTCCATATATATAACACTCTAGCTTGCATAACTAGCTTTCTATACATGAAAATATGACATTTCCTTCTCTAAGATACTCGTAAAATATAGGTTGTTAGCAATAAAAATATCCTATCCTTCTCAATGAAACCGTATAATCACATGGCTACCATATTTGAAGTTCTGCATATTATCACTTGACCCTAGCCAACATGTATAATGAATATCAACAATACCCATTTGTCCATGTTACTTCTCTTCACCCCCATTTACAATGTTATCTTAGGAAATTCCCTTATCTACAATCTCAATCCTTGGGAAATATAACCCATCAAGTGCAAGGAAAGAATAGTACAGACCTGAAGTTCTCATCCCAATCCCACTAGTGACTCAAACTAATCAATTGTTGAACATGGTCAAGACAAAGCACATGATTCTATATGCTTGTTTTTTCACATGGTTTCCACATTTGAAGTTCTACAAATTATCACTTAACCCTAGCCAACATGTATTAGGAATATCAACAATACACATTCTACCATGTTACTTCTCTTCACCCCCCATTTACAATGTTATCTTAGGAAATTCCCTTATATACAATCTCAATACTTAGGAAATACAACCCATCAAGTGCAAGGAAAGAATAGTACAGACTTGTGAAGTTCTCATCCCACTCCCACTAGTAACTCAAGCGGATCAATTGTTGAACATGATCCAGACAAAGCACAAGAATCTAGTTTACCACATTAGGATCATCTTAGAATTTCCAATATTACCGTTGTTATCACTCAGGTTGTCCCTAGGATCCTAATAGGTATACGGCCGAGGTAACCACAAACCAATCTTCTGATTGCAGCTTCTAGCCCACCTGCAATCGGAGAGGGCTCTCTCCTTTTGATTCAACCTTAGTTGATGATTTTAGGCTAGCTTTCTGACTTCAAGGGAGTGTTGATTGTGATTGGAAGGAAGGTAGGATTCTCGAACAATGAGGCAGGTAAGGTGTGATAAGTTTCGAACCATTGGGCATGGAGTCACAGATTGAGACTTGCGAGCGTTTTCTTGGTCACAAGGGGATACGGAGCGGGATAGCCACACAGGATACAATTTTCTGTTTGCTGAAAGTACGGAGTGAACATCAGGGATGAAAGGCAAAGGAGAATCATTTCATCACGCTGACAAAGAGGAGAAATGGATGAATGGGATCCAGGAGCAGTTAGGAATTCCTAAGACATGCACTCATATGTGAAAGAAACAGTGTAAACCAGATCATTTAAAAATACAAGCTCATAATTATTTCTAGAGAAAACATTGAGAAATGCAGAAATTGAACTTAAGGTGTAATCTTAAGCTATTCTTTTTTCCTGCAATTTAGAAAGGCGGAAAGGCGGTAAAAAAAACATAAAACTAAACAGAGGAGAGGAACACTTATTGGATCATGTAGAAGCACAGGAATTCTGTGATCATTCCTTGGCCAAGAGAAAACATCAAGTAGTTTCACAATCCATGCTTTCAGCAATCTTTGATTATGGAAATTATGACAGTTACAGTGCGAGTCTCTGCTCGGAGAAAGTGCTAGAAAGAAGACTGACCAACAACTACTACCAACCAACCAACCCCTCACAACATTGCTCAGGGTGGTATTTATAAGCAAAAAATCGGAAAGACATCATTACAAGTGACCTCAATGGGTCTGCTTAGAACTCTTCAAAAATCTAAGTGTTGGTGGAATTAAATGCAAGTAAATCTTTTTGGCTGCACTAGGGGCAGCTGGATCGGAACAGGTGACGAGGTGGCCCTTGGGGACCAGATGCGGTGCTGCTGGAGTGATTGTGTTTTGGGAACTGCAGTTCGGCTCTGGTGTGAATTGAATGTGCAATAATTACGATTTGAGAGCTTCAAGTAGTTTCGCCCTCCTCCTATGAATCTGCTGGAAGATATTAAATGTTCTCCTGCTTCGGGCCACTGCTCAAGATATTCGTTGATACTCTTTGCCGCTACATTGATGGCTCCCGCCGTCGACTGATACTCTTTGACACGCTTGATGCCTGATGATTTGATCTGATACACTTTAAACTCTATGATTGATCTGCTGTTGTCTTTAAACCGGATCCATTTGGCACGATCGGGCGATCTTCTGGCTTTTTCGGCGCGCAATGGGCTAGGAAATCAGAAGATTCCCCAAAGATTCCTCGAAATGGCCTATTTCCCATAGCGATGCACGATTAGCGCTTCGCGCTAATCGCGCATCAGAAACTGCCTCTGTTTCTTGATCTGGAGCTTCGAAGTGCGATTTTTCTTCCTGCGCGAACTTTTTGGCTTTCTGGCTGCTGACGTAAGCATGGCGTCCGCTGTACGGCGGATGACGTCAGCTGTGGGTCCCTGGTACAAAGCGACGTGGTGAGATACTGGAGGTAATGTGATGAAGAAACTCTGATGCGATATCGCGATATCGCGTCGGTGGGGAACGGGGGGTGCTTGGGTTGGATACTGGGCGCTTGCGACTGCCGATCGGCGATATCGCAATATCGCGTCGGCGGGGAACGGAGGGGTGAATGAGTTGGACACTCGGTGCTTGCGACCGCCGATCGGCGATATCGCAATATCGCATCGGCGGAGACGGATGGGTGATGACTTGCATGGAGATGAAAGTGCGATGTTGCGATGCGATTCAGGCTTTAAGGTTCTATATGAGTGTAAGTTTTGGGAGGAAAGAGCAAGTAAGTGGGTGTGAAGGGCATTGGAGGTTTCGGAAGGGGTCCGATTTCCTCAGAGGGATTTTATACT
>APFE031377251.1:55318-93382 GCA_000404065.3 Pinus taeda
TACTAATATCAAGATTTAAATTGCATTAATAACTTTTTAGATATTCTAAATCATATGGGTGCATTAAGTAAATAACATTAATAATGTAATTCACAAATACCCAAATTAATAATAAAATATTCCGTCAAGTCCCACTAACACCGCCCCATCAAGTCCCACTAACACCGTCGATTAAAGATGGGCCTCATTATAAAGGCACCCAGGGTCAAATGTCATGAGGTAGTTGTGTCTGTTCTATAGAGAGGAGACATGCTAAAAAATCCAGTCAACTTGGGGTTGGTATGGCCTAGGCCAGGTACGATCCCCAAGTGACTTTGACGGATTAGATGTCCTGGGCCACAGGTCAAGCCTGTGATCACAAATAACTTGACAAACAAACAAACAAAAATAAAATATTTCATGGATACCCAAATTAAACAATTTAAAAATATTTAGGATATATACCTCTTTTAAATTTAAGGGATTTGATTGGTTTACATATTATGACATGGAAATTAAGTGAAAATTTTATAAGTACTTTTAAGTTGAAATTTTTTTTAATTGGCAAAATGACTATATATACAAAAAAAAATATGTTGTGTGCATAGATAATAAATCAATAACACACAATACACTATGATAAATGAATAGTAAACAATGGACTATGTTATATTTAATATTTTGAAATAGTTTCTATAACTTTAAAATCTCTTATCCATTTTTGCTTAAAAATTTTGAATTTTGAGTTTAGAACACCTTACTGAGACACACTTGCCTTTCTTTTCAAAAAATAGTTCAAATTATTTTTTGAGTTTAGCATGCCTCGTTGAAACACTACATGTTTGCTTTTATTCTTTTTATATCTTCGTCTCTACTTCCCGGACTTTATACACTGCAAATAATCAAAAAGTTTGTTGCTCTGAAGCATCACTCTTTAAACCAAGAAGAAAGCAATGCTACATCCTCTATTTAATAATAAAATGCAATGCGTAGTCCTTCAATATCTTTTCTTCTTGTCCTTGGAGCATCTTAGTACTCGAAACTAGCTATATGGTTAGGATTCTATTGGGCCTAGATAAGGTGCAAAATCTAAAATTCCAATGCACAAGTGAGCTTTTAACAAGTCATAGCATATGTTCAGCAAACAAATATCGATAAACCCGATATCAAATATCAAGAAAGGTAATAGGTTTTGGTTACAAAATCACTAAGAGGACAATTTATAACAAAGATTGTGAAAGGCATACTATGTGATTGCTTATAATTAGTTTGAGATGACAATCAAAAGATTAGCAAAAAGGCAAAAGCAAAGAGGTTTAGAATGAATCTAACATTGTATTTTCCAGCAAAAAACCTTACAAATCAAATACGATTCCAAACACTACTCAAAAAATTCAAGAAGACCATTAAGTACCATATACATATTAATGTAATATGCTGTCTAATTAGATATATGAATATGCTCTTGTAGAGCACAATGAGCTCAAAAATAATGTCATTTTGTTTTTAATCAGATGCAACATTTCTATGTTGTACTGCTTTTGGGAACAAGGGGAGAAGTTTTCGGTACAACTAGAGCACACTCCAAGTTTTCCAGAGACGATAAGTTGGAGATGGCAATTATATATATATATAAATTCATCATGTGCATAAGGATAAATCATAAATAATAAATAAATTATTGCAATAAAATTATACACGTTGTACTAACTAAGAAATCTGAAATTCATATTAATAATTACAAAACCAAATACATAATCTAAAATCTAAAATTCACGTTGAAGTTTTTAGTTGAATGATGATGAGTCAAGAGCAGTGTTGATCAAGTGAACTATTCTTCTAGTGTGACACATGGTAGTTAGTTGGAGGGTATCCATCTATATGACAGCCCAAATGGCCTAGTGCTAAAACACTAACTCTTGATAGTTTGACCTTTCAAAGACCTTATTTGTTTTGTCATAAATATCAAATCAAAAACTTAGGTTGAATTACTCGAGCTAGTTGTCTTGCTTGCTAGTTTTGATAAAGTTTTACTATTCTTGGTTAACATTCTTGCATGTAAACTAGTTCGCCTTATTATCCCAGTTGGCAAGCATGCTAATTTTGTCAAAATCAAACCTTGGCTCAAATTCCTAATATTGCCAATCTCAACACCTAAATAGACCCTCTTTGTTGTTAGGTTTGTCAAATAAAAACCAAGTTTGACTGGTCAACCATACAAGATATTTTCATTTTCCTCTGAAAGCAAAAAAGTCCTTTCTTATATTCATTGCTACTAATATGGCCCAGTTAAACAAATTCAACTTCCTTGGCATAGTTAGCAAAGTTGTAGTGTGTGTTAGAGCAATATGTGGTTTCTTTACATCAGTATGACATGTAAATCAATCTTGAATCTTCGTTTATTAGCCTTGGACAAAGTAAGTGCTAATAACAGTTTTGGAAACATTAGCGTTAAGAGGAAATGTGTTAAAATGAGTTATTGCTGGCAGCCTTTACTTCACACTAGAGGTTGTATTCACAAATAAACATCTATACAATCTTCACTGTTTTAGGGAAAAAATGTGGTTGCTAGGACAGCACACAACAAAGCAGCAACCCAATAATTCTCTGCAAAACAGTGCTAAACACAGTTCAGCAACTTTCCTGTAGGATAGGAGTGGGTTTAGAAACTTGTTAAATGTGCCACATAGGAACAATCTCAAAGACATTCTACTTCACGTTCAGGACAAAACCAGAAGGTTTTCATCAACAATAATTGTGTCCCTAGTTCGTGCTTTCCTGTAGGATAGGAGTGGGTTTAGAAACATGTTAAATGTGCCACATAGGAACAATCTCAAAAACAGTCTACTTCACCTTCAGGACAAAACCAGAAGGTTTTCATCAACAATAATTGTGTCCCTGATTCGTGCCATAGGAAGTAAAGGTTCGCACACTTCTTAATTATTTCTAAAGGGATGCCGTTTTTAAGCAACAGTAATTGTAGGCTGAAGTCCAGCACTGAGGGTTATTGCTTTACACATTTACGTGACAGAGAGAGGAGAAAATAAATGCCAACACTGGACAAGAGTATTTTTTAGCAGTTATTTTTGGAAGTTAGTATAGACAACAAATTTTTCATGCTAAAAACTCATCCAAAACGGCAATAAAAGTTACCTAAACAGCAAAGTAAACCTAGTCAAAATCAAGTCATACATACCATTTTTTCCTTGGGAACAGCAGAGTAGTACTCGAAAAGTCCCCAAAATCTGCTCAGGACAGACAAATTGGAAACAGCTTAGAAGTCCCCAATGAAGTCCCCGAAAAATTGAGGACATTCCCAACCCCTTAAAAGTCCCCAGTACGCCAGAACATCGGGTACGAGGGATTTTTTGGTGGGGATGGGCCCCGTGCAACATAGCAGCAGTTCCTGATGGCAATGAACCATCGGCTTGCGAGAAGTAAACAACAATTGGGACCTCCACCTGATCCTTGCTGCTCTCCTAGCAGCAACAAGGAGCCATGCATGTCGAGGCCATGGATTCTGAAAAATAGGCATGCATGTGTATCTACCTCTTTACTTTTCATTTTATTTTATGTTTGTTTATTTCAACACCATGCCGAAGAAAGGCCGCTATGGCCAAAGAGATTATCCAGCTATTTTTTATTTGAAGTAAAAAACTCTCTTCTTCCTTTTGATATTTTGAAACAATTGATGTTTTGTGTATGATCTTGTTTTTCTGGTGGCAAGTCAACACAGAGTTTTTATTTTTAAAATGTAAATCTTTGTTAACACTTAACAGACAATACAAATCTTTACCTCACAAATAAAATATAAAAACATATGAATATGCTCTGATTCTAAACAATGTCTTCTCATGGTCATGTATTCACATTACAACTGAATAAACCTCAAGAATAATTATGACATTTACTGATGGTTAGCAAATAACTCCTTATAATGTGCCTCTTATCTTGTGTCACCTCTCTGACAGCTACATCCCCTACTCTTGCATTTAAAAGCCTTTGCACTGATCTCTCGCTTGATGTTGGTTTTTTATCAACAAAGGTTATCTGAGTTTTTTTTATGTTTGTACTTTGCCATATTGCCATTCCATCCTTCCAGATCTCCAGCAAGTACCTCTTCACAACACTCTTTAGTAGAATCCATTGCACAGGTTCCAAGAATTGATCTCCAGCAAGTACCTCTTCACAACACTCTTTAGTAGAATCCATTGCACAGGTTCCAAGAATTGATCTCCAGCAAGTACCTCTTCACAACACTCTTTAGTAGAATCCATTGCACAGGTTCCAAGAATTGGACCGTTATTCTCTTTAACTTTTTTAAGTTCGGCGTGCCTTGCTAAGATTCTAATTTTTTATCAATTTCTTCATCTCTACTTCTCACATTCTTAAGTGCCTACACTACAATTAATTGAAGAGTTTACTTTTTTCACCGCCACTCTCCAAACAAAGAAGAAAACAGATTCTACATCCTCTGTTTGATGGTCCAATGTCGCGCACATATTTTTAATAGCATTTTCTCTCATCAGGATTCTGATTGGCCTAGACAGCGTACAAAATCTATAATTCCATTCCCCATGTGACGTTTAAGCAAAATGCAGCATATGTTTAGCAAACTAAAACCATCAAACCTGATACCAAATACCATGAAAGGTATATGGTTTTCATTATAAGACCAATAAAAGGACGATTCACATAGAAATTTGTGAAAGAGATGCTATATGTTGTTTATAAGTTTATAACTAATGTTCCATGATAATTAAAAGATGGGGGGGAATTAAAGCAAAGATGTTTAACAGCAAATTTGTAACATAACATTGTAACTAAAATAACCATACAATCAAACACCATTTCAAATTCTACTCAAAATATTCGGAATGATCATAAAGTACCATAAACAAGAGACTGTCTGAAAGTAATATTATATAGATAATTATTTTTTAGTGTTAAATGCCATGTAGATCTGCCTGCTGTCAATGGTCGTGTATGTCCATATTCCATATCTAATAACAACCCCTTGATTTCATTGCACCTAGAGGAATCTTCACAAGGGCTATGAAATGATTGTGTTGCAAAACAAATTTAATTGCTTATATATAACTTTTTGTTGTGGAGATCCCATATGATCGTAGGAGAACCCAACTCACAAAAGTCAGCCCCATTCTGTATACGCTGATTAATTATAGTATACAGATTCACATATTCCTTGGAAAAGATAAACTATTTGTTAAAACATTGTACTATTATAAGAAACATTGCACCAAAGTGAAGTTTAGTTTCCACTTTTGAGGATTTAAATACGGTGCACTTGAGACAAATGAGGTGCTCTTACAGACTGAGGCGGGAGAGATCTGTCTGTCACATCCCAGCACTAATAAACTAAAAATAAATAAAGGTTGTGTTTTGAAGTTCAATGTCAAAAAAACAATTACACAGATCTATCTTAACCCTGGATCTTTCAATTGGTGAAGGTTTGCACTTTATTCTTTTAATCTTCTTCGTGCTTAATAGATCTCAGGTTAAGATGATCTTTTCCAAAACCCAACATAATAAATGAATAATATGCACATATTAGTTTTGAAAACATAATTATATCCATTGCTCAGTTGAACTAGCATCACCAGAAATCTCTACAAGAACAAAATCCATCCTTAAAGTGGTGGAAACGGTTTGTATCTCTCACAATAATTTCTCGCCGAACAATCTTGGAGATGAACTTGGTGGCATTGTGGCAGTCACTACACACGCGTAGGTTCTTCATGATATGAATGGGGGTGCCTGGGCTTGTATTAATTATACCAAAAGAAATGGCCAGCTTCTCACTATGACTGCATAGTACATTTTCCTTCACCTCCTCCTCCACATCTTGCAACACAAGATTTGTCTGACACACATATCCTGCCTCCTTCATTTGCCTATACATGGTTTCCAACATTGTATAGATTTTTTCAGACTGAGGATGGCTTCTGTCTCCCACGAGGAATGTATGAACTTTTCTATTAACCTCAATAAAGCTGTATCCTGGTTGTTTCTTCACTTCTCTCTCTTTCATTATTTTCCTCAACTTTGCAACATCCTCCCACCTACCTGCCTCAGCATAGATGTTTGACAAGAGTACATAACATCCAGCATTGTCTGGCTCTAATTCAAAAAGGTGCTTTGCTGCTTCTTCTCCAAGCTCAATATTGCAATGAATTCTGCAGGCCCCAAGCAAGGACCCCCACACAACAGCATGGGGTTCTAATGGCATCTTTTTTATAATATCATATGCTTCATCTAGATGCCCAGCACGGCCAAGAAGATCTACCAAGCATGAATAATGCTCCAGCTTGGGTGCAAGGCCATAATCTGATTTCATGCTCTCAAAATATTGCAAGCCCTCCTCTACTAACCCTGCATGAGAGCATGCAGTCAAAACACCAATGAAGGTGCTATGATCTGGCTTTGTGCCCATCTGTTGCATACGGGAAAAAAGAGCAAGAGCATCCTCAACATGTCCATGAATTCCATATCCCAAAATCATTGCATTCCATGCCACCACATCTCGACTTGACATCTTCTCAAACACTCGTTGAGCAGTGTCTATATGCCCACATTTGGCATACATGTTTATAAGCACAGTGTCCACAACAACATCAGATTCAAATCCATTTCTTAGTACACAACCATGGAACTGCTTACCTTGTTCCACAGCCAATAAATCAGCACACACAGGGAGAACAGTGATCATGGTGATTGAGTCAGGTTTTATGCCCTGGACTTGCATTTCTCTAAAGAATGCCAAGGCTTCATGGGGGTGGCCATTTTGGGAATAAGCAGCAATGATTGCATTCCATGACACAGCATTTCGTTTAGGCATTCTTTCGAACAATTTGTGGGCAATGTTAACATTCCCACACTTGGCATACATGTCTACAAGTACAGTGCCCACAGCAACATCAGAGTCAAATCCACTTCTTATTGCATAACCGTGGCTCTGTTTACCTTGTTCCAGAGTCAATGAATCAGCACATGCAGAGAGAATGCTAACCATGGTGAATAAGTTGCCTTTTATGCCCTGGACTTGCATTTCATTGAAGAATGCTAAGGCTTCATGTGGATGGCCATTCTGGAAATAACCAGCAATCATTGCATTCCATGACACAACATTTTTTTTAGGCATTCTTTTAAACAATTTGTGGGCAATGTTAACATTCCCACATTTGGCATACATGTCTACAAGCCCAGTGCCTACGACAACATCATATTCAAATCCTCTTCTTATTGCATAACCATGAATCTGTTTACCTTGTTCCACAGCCAACAAGTCAGAGCATACAGGCAGAACACTAGCCACGGTGACTGAGTTGGGCTTTATACCCTGGACTTGCATTCCATTGAATAATGCCAAGGCTTCATGGGGATAGCCATTCTGGGAATAACCACTAATGATTGCATTCCATGACACAACATTTCGTTTAGGCATTCTTTCAAACAAACTGTGGGCAATGTTAACACTACCACATTTGGCATACATGTCTACAAGCCCAGTTCCCACAACAACATCAGAATCAAACCCATTTCTTATTACAAAACCGTGGATCTGCTTACCTTGTTCTAGAGCCAATAAATGAGCACACACAGGCAGAACATTGATCATGGTGATTGAGTTGGGTTTTATGCCCTGGACTTGCATTTCATATAAGGATGCCAAGGCTTCATGGAGGTGACCATTCTGGGAATCACATGTGATGATAACGTTCCATGACACAACATTTCGTTTAACCATTCTTTCGAACACGTTGTGGGCAATGTTAACCGTCCCACATTTGGCATACATGTCTACCAGCGCATTGATTACAACAACGTCAGATTCAAGTCCACTTTTTATTGCGTAACAGTGGGTTTCCTTACCTTGATCCAATGCCAATAAATCAGTGCAGGCAGTCAGAACACTAACGATGGTATTTGAGTTAGGTTTTACACCCTGAACACGCATTTCATCAAAAAATGCGAAGGTTTCATAGGGTTGATCATTCTGTGAATAACCCGCAATGATTTCATTCCATGAGGCAACATTTCGTTTAGACATTCTTTCAAACAGTCTATGGGCAATGTTAATATACCCACACTTAGAATACATGTCTACAAGTGCATTTCCCACAGTATCAGATTCAAATCCACTTCTTATTACATAACCATGGATCTGCTTACCTTGTTCCAGAGCCACTAAATGGGTACATGCAGGCAGAACACTAACCATAGTAATTGAATTGGGTTTTATTCCCTGAGCTTGCATTTCACTGAAGAATGCCAATGCTTCATGGTGGTGTCCATTCTGAGAACAACCAGAAATTATTGCATTCCATGACACAACATCTCGTTCAGGTATTCCATCAAACACTTGGCGTGCATTCTCTAAATCCCCGCACTTAACATACATTGACGAGAGCGCGGTTCCCACAAAAATATCTGACTCATATCCGCTTCCCATTACATCTTCGTGAACCTTAATGCCTGCTTGTAGATCTGTTAAGCTGCCGCATGCATTGATTACAGAAATAAAAGCCAATTTATCAGGCTCTATCCCTGCGCGTTGCATTTGATAATACATCCTCAGCGCTTCCTTGCAGAATCCATTCCTTACATAACCTCTGATCATGTCATTCGATAATAAAACATTATTTTGTTTGTATTCGTGTAAAGTCGTTTGAGTACTTTGGATTTGGTCGCCATATGCGTTTGAAGCTGCTGAAACTTGTCTCTTCTTCTTCACTTTAATCATCCACCGCTGTTTAACCGCTGCCACAACAGTGAAGGTAGGAGTGGGACGAGGGCCATAAAAATAGAAATTATAAGAATGAGTATGCAGACGTAAGGGCAGATGTGGAAGCGTATATTTGTTGAACGAAGTTTCATTCGCAGTCGGAGATGAAGATTGGGAAAATGGCGAACAATTCATTGTGAGGAGGCGGCCTACGACCAGACCACCATTATTCACTCATTTATCGACCTCGAGATCATTATCAGCTTGGCATCCGCGAATTTAAATTAATTTAGTGTTCACTTTGTGGATTTTTCTTGTAAAATGTGTACCTCTGAAAGACACACGGGGCGAACGATAAGCTAGAGCCTAGCTTGTGGGAAAAAATCAAGAAGTATTAGACCTGCAAAACTAATTCAAAACGCCTACACAGCTTTTTTTGGAAAGAGATCATGTTCTTTGGTAAAGGATAAGATATGATTCACAGAAAAATAGAGATTTGTATTGCACTTTGCAGAAATTTTGGAGGAAAAGAAGTTAAAAATGGTATATGAGAGCAAGTAGGGATAGGATAGGGATAAGTATATCAATTGAGAATGAAAATTATAAATAAATTGGGATGGTTATTGTTCGGTTATAATGTAAAAAAAATTATAAGTTTATTGGGTTATTAAAAAAAAATTAATACTATTTTTGTTTTAATTGTGTTTTTTTATATAGGTGGGAAAATCTATCATAACTCAGTGGTCAAACTAGTAATGAAGACAACTATCTCTCGCTGCTAATTGCCAATGCAAGCTGACTCATCACTCTTATTCAAGGAAAACCACGCCACTTTGAATAACCTGTTAGTGGTTCGTAAGGGTGCAGTGGTTAACCTATTTCCTTAGGTCAGAGGAAGACCAGCGCTTAGCCAAGCAGAAGCAGTTTTAGGTCATACTCAAGGCCCATTTAATTATGTTAAATTATGTTAATAATAATAATATCTATGTTGGTGGTTCCTAAGGGTGCAGTGGTTAACATGTTTCCTTATGTCAGAGGAAGACCAGCCCTTAGCCAAGCAAAAGCAGTTTTAGGTCATACTCAAGGCCCATTTAATTATGTTTAATTATGTTAATAATAATAATATCTATGTTGGTGGTTCGTAAGGGCGCAGTTAACCTGTTTCCTTACGTTTGCAATGGTTGGTGGTTTGTAAGGGTGCAGTCATTAACCTATGGAGTTGTCTATAATGCGACTTTTTGAAAGCCTTTCCGGTGGGTTTTTTCGGTCAAAATCCGGCAGCAATTTATTGGAATCGCAAGTTTGATAGCCAGTTTCTGCACAATCAAAGCGTCCCAAGGGTTTTTCAGGGTGTTGAATCCAAATATGCAGTTAAAAAACCATTTTAACTGCAACAAATCAAGATTTAACCTCAATTTCTTCCGCCGGATTCCGTCACCGGAATCTCCAAAAAGTCGCATTATAGACAACTCGTTAACCTATTTCCTTATGTCAGAGGAAGACCAGCTCTTAGCCAAGCAGAAGTAGTTTTAGGTCATACTCAAGGCCCATTTAATTATGTTAAATTATGTTAATAATAATAATATCTATGTTGGTGGTTCGTAAGGGTGCAGTGGTTAACCACAAAAGCAGTTTTAGGTCATACTCAAGGCCTATTTAATTATGTTAATAATAATAATATCTATACCAGTTTTAGGTCATACTCAAGGCCTATTTAATTATGTTAATAATAATAATAATATCTAAGCAGTTTTAGGTCATACTCAAGGCCTATTTAATTATGTTAATAATAATAATATCTATAGCACTTTTAGGTCATACTCAAGGCCTATTTAATTATGTTAATAATAATAATATCTATGTTGGTGGTTCGTAAGGGTGTGGTTAAACTGTTTCCTTACGTTTGTGGTTAACCTGTTTCCTTACGTCAGAGGAAGACCAGCTTTTAGCCAAGCAGAAGCAGACCAGCTTTTAGCCAAGCAGAAGCAGATTTAGGTCATACTCAAAGCCCATTTAATTATGTTAAATTATGTTAATAATAATAATATCTATGTTGGTCATACTCAAGGCCTATTTAATTATGTTAATAATAATAATATCTATAGCACTTTTAGGTCATACTCAAGGCCTATTTAATTATGTTAATAATAATAATATCTATGTTGGTGGTTCGTAAGGGTGCAATGGTTAAACTGTTTCCTTACGTTTGCGGTTATCCTGTTTCCTTACGTCAGAGGAAGACCAGCTCTTAGCCAAGCAGAAGCAGTTTTAGGTCATACTCAAAGCCCAATTAATTATGTTAAATTATGTTAATAATAATAATATCTATGTTGGTGGTTCGTAAGAGTGCACTGAGTTTTAGGTCATACTCAAGGCCCATTTAATTATGTTAAATTATGTTAATAATAATATCTATTTTTCCTTAAGTTAGAGGAAGATCAGCGCTTAGGTCGTTATGTTAATAATAATAATATCTATGTTGGTGGTTCGTAAGGGTGCAGTGAGTTTTAGGTCATACTCAAGGCCCATTTAACTATGTTAAATTATGTTAATAATAATAATATCTATTTTTCCTTAAGTCAGAGGAAGACCAACTCTTAGGTCATACTCAAGGCCCATTTAACTATGTTAAATTATGTTAATAATAATAATATATATTTTTCCTTAAGTCAGAGGAAGACCAGCTCTTAGGTCATACTCAAGGCCCATTTAATTATGTTAAATTATGTTAATAATAATAATATCTATTTTTCCTTAAGTATGTTAAATTATATTAATAATAATAATATATATTTTTCCTTAAGTCAGAGGAAGACCAGCTCTTAGGTCATACTCATTATGTTAAATTATGGAAGACCAGCTCTTAGGTCATACTCATTATGTTAAATTATGTTAATAATAATAATAATATCTATTTCTCCTTAAGTCAGAGGAAGACCAGCTCTTAGGTCCTACTCAAGGCCCATTTAACTATGTTAAATTATGTTAATAATAATTATATCTATTTTATCTTAAGTCAGAGGAAGACCAGCTCTTAGGTCATACTCAAGGCCCATTTAATTATGTTAAATTATGTTAATAATAATAATATCTATTTTTCCTTAAGTATGTTAAATTATGTTAATAATAATAATATCTATTTTTCCTTAAGTCACTCATTATGTTAAATTATGTTAATAATAGTAATAATATCTATTTTTCCTTAAGTCAGAGGAAGACCAGCTCTTAGGTCCTACTCAAGGCCCATTTAACTATGTTAAATTATGTTAATAATAATTATATCTATTTTATCTTAAGTCAGAGGAAGACCAGCTCTTAGGTCATACTCAAGGCCCATTTAATTATGTTAAATTATGTTAATAATAATAATATCTATTTTTCCTTAAGTATGTTAAATTATGTTAATAATAATAATATCTATTTTTCCTTAAGTTAGAGGAAGACCAGACCAGCTCTTAGGTCATACTCATTATGTTAAATTATGGAAGACCAGCTCTTAGGTCATACCCATTATGTTAAATTATGGAAGACCAGCTCTTAGGTCATACTCATTATGTTAAAACCCATTATGTTAAATTATGGAAGACCAGCTCTTAGGTCATACTCATTATGTTAAATTAAGGAAGACGAGCTCTTAGGTCATACTCATTATGTTAAATTATGTTAATAATAATAATATCTATTTTAAGTTTTAGGTCATACTCAAGGCCCATTTAATTATGTTAAATTATGTTAATAATAATAATATCTAGTCTACCAAGGCATACATACTCTACCCCCCTCTAGTTTTGAACATGTGCCCTCTTAAGAGGAAACACATGCTCTTAACCATTAGGCCCACTCAATGAGTAGGCATTCTTCCTACTAATTTTTAATTTGATTTTTATTTTATAATATAATTTTTTGTGTATAATTATGTTATAGGCATTATTCCACACTAATTTTTTTAATTAATTTTTTATTTTATAATTATAAATAAAAATTATTGGCATGTTTTCTTGGTTTTCTCTATATCAATGGATGGAATTTTAAATACTTTGCCTCTTTAAATATTTGTTTATTTGTTCAAAATTCTCTAATATAATTATAAAATTATTATGCATATTATCAAATAACAAATGGCATCATATGAATATATGTTTACTATTTCTCATTTACTTAATAAAATTATGAAATTACTATGCTAATTATCAAATAATTAATGGCATTATGTGAATAAGTAGGTTTGTAAAATGAATAGTTGTGTTAGAGGGAAGGGGGGTGTCCATCGCATATCAACCACATTTACTAATGTGATTTACTAATGTGGTTGTGCTAGTTTATATTTATTTTTGAGCATTAATGTAGTGTCCTATACTTGGTCTTTTTGAAATGTAGTTTCTTAGTACTCAATGAAACTTTTTAACCATTATCTATGAACATATAGTGTAACAAAGAAGGAAGTGTTGTTATGTTTCAACTTCATCATTCCCATTATCCTACACGACCTCTTCTCCCACCATTCTCATAGAGTAATGCCCAATAGCTCTAAGTTCAACCAGAATAATTCATTTAATTCATTGAGGGTTGCAATCAAATGAAAATATAATATGTAAGTATTATTATACATAGCATCAAGAAAGTGATGCCACCTATCCACATACAACATACAATAAGTTGTAGCACTTGCAAAGCATTATTTGTATTATGAACAAGCTTTATCTTTGTCAATGCTTTCTTACATATCCATTTAAAAAACTAGTTGAAAATATGTAACAATTGTTCTTTTAGAATTGTTTTTACTATATTGTTTATTACTCATGCATGTACCCACAAAACACATCCCATCTAAATCGATTACATCAATGAAGTAGAGTTCAACATTATTTCATTAGATGTGGTTGGAGTTAGGAAAATTTTAGGGGCTAATATTCGCAAGTGGCCTAATTTTCCATGCTTTTTCCAAGAAGAAAGATTCACTAATTTCCACTTTTTCTAAAAAGTATTCACCCAAACTTTATAGTATAAAAATATTGTACCTTAAAAAATGCCAACATTTTATATAGAGACTATATAAAATTATTATACATTTGAATATTTTTACCAAAAAATCATCAAACATTTTATAGATGGCATATTATGGATTAGTGAGATTCATCAAGATTTCTAAACTTTAAGATAAATTTCCTTCCTTAAAATTTTCCCTAACTAGAGTGATTTTTGGCAATCCATACCTGTGAGATTCTAATGTGATATATTGATGATGCCTAAACTAATGTAGACTTATGAAAGATGGCCAAGCTTACTTAATGGTATTACAAAAAGATCCATTTCCCTTTAAACTCATTTTGGAAACTATAGCCCAAAGACTAATCAAACCTTAACACAGTTTTCTTTGGTTAGTTATCAAACTAGAGAAATATGAGAGAGTGAAACTCGTCAAACAATGGTCAAACAGTTATACATAGATTTAACAATATAAGAGAATTGGGAAGAGAAAAATTGGTTGGACACGTTATGGCAACAATATTCTAAGGTGTTTTAATAACTACATGGAATGTTGCCAAGTTGCACAATTGAAACGTGCATTAATTTACAACAAGGAGTCATTTTGTTGAATGAGGCACTATGTAGGACTTCATTGTTAGAGAATGAAGAGATAAAGTGATAGGTCAAATTTTATTGGATAAGGACCATATTAAGTCAACTTTTTGTCTAAAACTCAAGTTTTAGACAGAGGTGACATGTGAAAAATGTGTGTAGACTATCAACTTTAAACATAATCATTACCAAGAATTGGTATCCATTATCCATTATTAGAGGTCAGCAAGTTGTTAAATAAACTTCATGGAACCAAACATTTTAAGAAGATCTACCTAAAGCCTAGATATTGTTAGATATGTATGAAGCTAGAGTGTATGTGGAAAATAACCTTCAAAATGTGCCAAAAATTATTTGAATGGTTATTGATGTCACTTAGTCTTACTAAACCCTTGTAATATTCATAAACATGAGAATTATCACATAAATTCATACCTTGTAATATTCATAAACATGAGAATGATCACATAAATTCACATCTTTATTAACTTGATAATGTGTAATGAATGGAATTTTTTTTTTCAATAAGAGCAAGGAACACTTTTAGCATTTGAATCAACTATTTACAACCTTGAAAGGAGAGAAATCCTTGATAAACCTAAAATATTATCTATTTACGTAAAGAGAACTTGTGTATCTTAAATTCCATATGAGACAAGATGTAACACGCATTGCTCTTGCAAATATTTCAACCATCATCAAGTAGTCATACTAAAGAACATCCATGACCTATGAAGTTTCATGGGAATGAAGAATTATATCAAGAAATTTACTGTTTATTTTTTTCATTTTGTTCACCCTCTTAATACATTGAACACTGGCAAAGATCATTTTAGTTGGGAAGTTTGTAGAAAGCATCTTAAGTGGCTTATTCTATTTTTTATTCACGATTTAAGAAATAAACAAACATGCAACATGAATTATTCCTGAACAATAGAAATATAGAGCTCACAACCCATATTCAATTAAAATACTTGAAGATACTCTAACTTCTTTTCAATTCAAATACCCTTAAGGTAGGGATTCACCATACAATAATACTTAAGGAAAGATAAATCCCACATATCCTCAATATCATAGCAATACAAGAAGGATTTAAGACGTATTATTCTTGCATTCAATACATAACTACAAAGGACAGTGTCATCTCTAGAAGCTTCTAATTTTGACTAGATACATTAAACTAGTGATTAATGATTAAATTATGACCATAGATAAGCATCAACTAGACATCATATATAACAAAATGTATGTGTAATAGGGTACATAACATACCCATCTCCTTTGAAATGTTTTACCAGTTAAGCATATTATAAAACCAAGTAATATAACTTCCTTATATCTATAGATAACTGCTTGATGATACAAACATCCATAGGTGATACTAATTTGTGATGATGTGCAATGTTATCCTCTATGATAATTATTTGTCTTTTCATTCCAAATATAGCCTTAATTATGCCTTTCTAAATATCTAGATTTTCATTAGGTTATGTTGTTAAGAAGTGCCATGTTCTCTTGACATTTTCCTAGGTCAATATGGCTCCACTATTTTACATCTACATTTTTTCTTATGGTTCTATTGACATGAGTGAATGTCCTTTGTCATTCAAACAAGTGCATCTAAGGAAAGGGATTTTTTATTGTTTGGAATGGTGAATCCTCTAGTTTTCATCTCATGTACCATTATTAGATTTTATTATTTTAATTTTAGAATGTAGATGTGAACTAAAATCCAGTTCCATAACTAAACTAATATTGCTTATCCTAACTAGGAATTAAATGATCTAGGTGGATGTGGATATTGATGGCCATCCACTATTGATTTATGGTAACATCGGATGTGCTCTAAGTCTCAAAATTTGTAGGGAGGTCTAGACACATGCATTCTCTAATACCCAGAAATCATTTTGGGAAATTCCACCCGGAGACAGATTTATTAAAATAATTAATTAATATTAATGGGACCCTAAGTCTAAACTTAGGAAATTAAAATAATTAATGGGTATTAATCTAAACTGTGGGTGAAACTTCTAGAATAAGGCAGAGATCAAGTCAATATGATCCTAGCCATTAATTAGAATCTAATCTAGGTCGTTGATTGATCAACGAGAGAATTATAAGAGGAGGCTTGATGGGCACTTGGAGGACACACTAGAGGCAGATACTCAATTAGCAGAGTAAGATTGATTTTCTCACCAGTCGAAGTTCAGCAAGAGAAAATCGAATCAGAGCGAGAGTTGTAGGTGAGAAAGGAAGAGAGGGCATCAACATCCTTTTAGAGTGCAAGGTAGCAAGACGCAGAGCATGAACGAGGTGACGCAAAAAGAGGCAACACAAAGGAAAATTGATGCAGAGCCTGCCTGGGCAGCTAGACGTTGGGCCAGTGTGAGAAGTTTGATGCAGAGGGACACAGAAGGATTTCGGGGAAGAAGGGTACTTCACCTGGATTAGAAATTTGTCAGGAAGCGTTTGTAAAATTTCTCACTCATGTTTTGTTGGTTTTAATTTGTACATGAGAATTTGTTGAAGAATAATAAAGAAACCCTCATCTGTTGCACCGGTTTTCCCACATTGGGTTTTTCCGGGGACGATTGTCCAAAAATAATTGTGTTAGTGTGATTGTATTTGTGCCAATATTTTTTCTTACATTTACTTTTTGCAATATTTTAATTGTGAAGGTTGCCATAGAATATATTTCGACATTTGTTGTAAGAACAATGTGAATAACTTATTTCTGAGATAATAAGTAGAAGAAATAACATTAATCACTGCAGTAGGATTCTATTTAGAAATTTTCACATGGTATCGGAGGTAAGGGAAAGTAGAAGGAAGAAGCTAGAAGGCCCAGTATTGAAGGAAGAAAGGAATTTGAAATTCTTGTAGGGGCATTAATTCGAATCTCCAAGGGGCTTATGCAGTTCAAAGCCAAGTGGATTAGATTTTGTGGGAAAACTCTCTCTGAGTCAATCGACAAAGAGGTAAGTTTTTCTGATCAAAATTTTTCATTGGTAGAAGGAACAACGCAATAGAAGATTCAACGAGAGGGTTTGTCTTAGGCGGGATGTAGTTTTTCCCGCAACAATTGTTAGGACAGGTTAGCATCAAAAATTGGCACAATATGGATAATCAAAGTGTCTCAAAGTTATCTACCAAATTAGATGAAGAATTTGCATGCCTAGCAAATTCAATGTCGGTAGATGTTTGGTACATTGATAGCAAGGCTTCAGCTCATATGAATGGAGTACGAGAACATTTCTCAAGCTGCCAATAAGAACAAATGGACTTCCAAATCACTATGGGAAATAGAACAAAATGTACTCCAATAGGGAGAGGCACCATAGCATTTTAGACGGAAGCAAGGACTAGCATCCGAGCCACCAATGTTTTGCATGTGCCAGGATTAGGAATGAACTTGATTTTAGTGTCCCAGTTACAGGACAATGGATACAATTTATACTTCATGGGAAAGAAAGTATAACAAGCATCCAAGCTGGGAGAAGAAAAGGCAAATTTGGATTCGAAGCAACAAGTTGTATAGATTGCAGCTTCAGTCATCAATGACACTGATATGCAGCAACTATAATAGTGAGAAGGAGAGAAATGAATTATGGCACAGGAAAATGGGGCATTTACACCATGGAGCACTGAGGATGATTAAAGAGATTGTTATAGGAGTATTAGTTCTTAGTAGTGAACATGATGACTTATGCAGAGGACGTGTACTAGGGAAGTACATTAAAGCATCTTTTTCCAGAAGTAACAATAGAGAAAAATGTGTATTAGGATTGACACACTTAGAGATATGTGGTCCTATGTCCATAAGAGATTTTAGTGGTGGTGAATACTTCGTCACCTTTATCGATGATCACTCTAGAAAAACCTGGATCTACTTCTTAAAGATCAAGGATGAGGTATTTGATCATTTCTGAGATTTTAAAGCTCTTGTTGAAAATATGACAAGGAAAAAGATAAAAGTATTGCATTCGGATAATGGTGGAGAATATGTGGACAAAGACTTCATGGATTTCTGCACAAAGGATGGCATCAAAAGAGAGTGGACAACTCCATATAATCCAGAACAGAATGGAGTAGCAGAACGGAAAAATAGAACTATTTGTTGGGGTAGCCAAATCTATGTTATATGATTAGGATCTACCTAGGTATCTGTGGGCAGAAGCTTGCAACACAGTAGTGTATATCCATAATAGAACTCCTCATAGAGAATTGGGGAAGAAAACGCCCAACGGGGTCTTCACAGGGAAGAAGTTGGAAGTCAGTCATCTCAGGGTATTCAGAAGCGTGGCTTATTGTCACATTCCATACGATAAGTGTAGTAAACTAGATCGGACTACAGAAAAAGGGTATATCATAGGATACTACGAGACCTCAAAGGTACACAAAATCTACATTCCTAGCAGCAGGAAGATTGTAGTGAGACGGGATGCAAAGTTCATGAAGGACAGAGATTTCAGGAAATCTCATGAGATGCCTGCAAAAGATCAGTCAAGAGATGTTTCATTAGTCCAAGAGCAATAGGGGCAGCAAGGAGGATAGGTAGGAGGACAGACACCTGGATTGAGTACAATGACCATTACTTATCTCCTCTGAAGGAGTAAATGTGAATAGTTCTCAGCAGATGGAACGACAAGATCAAGAGGAGTAGTTGGTTGAGCCTCCCACCACCAGTGGTAGAACCAGCAAAGAATTATGACAGACACTGAGGGACGTAGAGGAGTTTGTTGGAGCTCCTAGAACTAAGAAAAGGTAGTGTAGACAACCTGACAGATACTAGGCATTGGTAGCTCAAGTTGAAGAACCCTCTAGCTTTCAAGAAGTTGTTCAACACCAAGTATGGGTGGATGTCATGGTAGAAGAATACAACTCTATCATGACGAATGATGTCTGGGAAGTAGTACCTAGACCATAAGATAGATTCATTGTAGGATCGTTATGGCTCTACAAGGTCAAGTATGTTATAGATGCCTGTATAGAGAAGTACAAGGCAAGGTTCATGGAAAAGGGGTATGCTCAGAAAGAAGGAATAGACTATGAAGTGAACTTCACCCCAGTTGCTTGATACACCTCTATCAGATCTGTTATATCCCTAGCAACTCAAATGGGATGGGAGATTCACCAAATGGATGTCAAGACAACATTCTTGAATAGGGTGATAGAAGAGGAGGTGTATATAGAATAGCCTGAAGGCTTTGAAACTCATGAGAAGAGAACTCATGTTTTCATATTAAAGAAAGACATGTATGGGTTCAAGCAGCCACCCAAAGCATGGTATGGTCGGATTTATAGTTACTTGCAACAGTTGGGATTTCCAAGAGTGATGTTGATCCCAATCTCTACTATTTGATGGTAGAGAATGAGACACTTATTCTGGTATTATATGTAGATAATATGTTCCTAACTGGGTCATACAAGCTCATATAGGATTGCAAGAAGAATCTTGAAGTTGAATTCGACATGAAGGGCATGGGGTTGATGCATTATTTTCTAGGGTTGGAAGTTTGGTAGAAGAATGGGGAGATCTTCCTTGGATAAGGAAGGTATGCTACAAAGATTCTAAAGAGATTGAGAATGTAGGATTGTCGACCGATGGCTACTCCCATACCACAAACTAGAAGAAATAGATGCATCAAGAGACAAGGAAGTAGACCCCACCTTATATAGGAAACTCATTGGGTCCCTCATGTATCTGGTCAACACTAGGTCAGACATTTGGTTTGTTGTCAACACTCTTAGTCAGTTCATGGTAGAACGTTCAGTGGACATCAACTAGACACATTCTTAGGTATGTGCACCCGAACAGTCGGATATGGGTTGAAATACTTCCGAGGGGAGGACGTTAGATTGAATGGGTTCACAGATGCAGATTGGGCAAGTAGTTCAGTAGACCGAGAAATTACCTCGAGGTCCTGCTTTAGTGTTGGATCAGGGATGATATCTTGGTGCAGCATGAAGCAGAAATTAGTAGCTCTGAGCTCAACAGAAACATAATATATCGCAACCAACATAGCTACGTGTGAAGCTATATGTCTCAAAAAATTATTTGTGAGCTTGTTCAGAAAAATGATGGAGGTGGCCAGGGTTTACTGTGATAATCAAAGTTGTATCAAACTCTCTGAGAATCCAATATTTCATGATCAGTCGACACACATGGATATCCCATGTCACTTTATTTGAGACTATGTTCAGTGTGGGGTAGTACAGCTACAATATGTCCCCATAGGAGAGCAGGTAGCTGATATACTCACAAAGGCTCTTGGAAGAGCTAAGTTCCCTCAATTCAGAGAGTCGATGGGTATGGTAGAAAATTTGTTTCAGTAGCAGCAATAGTTTGCAGTGTAGGGACAATGGGCAGTGGCAGTGCCAGCAACAACACAATTACATAAATTCAGAGGGAGTTGCAGTATTGATGTAATGTTGATAGTGGCAGGGTCAGCATCAATATAGATGCATCATTTGCACAGAGGCTGGTGGACATCATGACAAACATCAGCAGGGCAGAGGGAGATGTTATAGAACATAGTGATGCTTCAACAGGTTGCATTGGTAGAGCCCATTCCTTGCTAAGAGGGAGTGTCGATTTCTGGTAGCATCAAATGTGCTCTAAGTCTCAAAATTTGTAGGGAGGCTTAGACACATGCATTCTCCAATACACAGAAATCGTTTTGGGAAATTCCACCCAAAGACAGTTTTATTAAAATAATTCATTACTTTTAATGGGACCCTAAGTCTAAACTTAGGAAATTAAAATAATTAATGGGTATTAATATAAATTGTGGGTGACATTTCGAGAAGAAGGTGGATATCAAGTCAATATGATCCTAGCCATTGATTAGAATCTAATATGGGTCGTTGATTGATCAACGAGAGGATTATAAGAGGAGGCTTGATGGGCACTTGGAGAACACACTAGAGGCAAATACTCAGTTACCCGAGTAAGATCAATTTTCTCACTGGTCGAAGTTCGGCAAGAGAAAATCGAATCAGGTGGAGAGTTGCGCGTGAGAAAGGAAGAGAGGGCATCAACATCCTTCTAGAGTGCAAGGCAGTAAGACACAGAGCAGGAATAGGGTGATGCAATAGGAGGCAGCGCAGGTGGATTGGCACAAAGCATGTGTGGCCAGCGAGACATTGGGTCAATGTGAGAAGTTTGACGCAGAGGGACGTAGAAGGATTCTGGGGAATAAGGGTAGTTCACCTGGATCAGAAATTTTTCAGGAAGCGTCTGTAAAATTTCTCACTCATGTTTTGCTGGTTGTAATTTGTACATGAGAATTTCTTGAAGAATAATAAAGAAACCCTCATCCGTGGCACCAATTTTCCCACATTGGGTTTTTCTAGGGAAAATTGTCCAAAAATAAATGTTTTAGTGTGATTGTATTTGTGCCAGTATTTTTTCTTACATTTACTTTCTGTAATATTTTATTTCTAAAGCCTGCAGTAAAATATATTTCGATATTTTTTGTAAGCACACTGTGAATAGCTTATTTTTTAGATAATAAGTAGAAGAAATAATATTAATCACTGTAGTAGGATTTCTATTTAGAAATTTTCACATCCATCTCTTCTGTTGAATCAACATGATTCTTCTAAATATTAAGGCCTAAAATATAATAAAAAGAAAAAAATAAGGATAAAATAAAATAATACTAAACAAATAATAATAAAAGTACAAGTTAGTGAAAAGACATAACTTTTAATTAAAAAGGCACATGTAGTAGTATGTATATAGGGCCTCTCATTTGTAAATGATCATCTCTCGTTCCTCTATGATGTAGACATCGAATACTTGTCTTAGAGCATTAAGAGGGTCCACTTTAGGTTTACAACTCTTTAGGGATTTGGACCTTAATGGTTCTTTCTTTATCTTAAAAAGTCACTCTTTCATGCTCTTGTAATATTTTATTTTTTAATTAGTGTAACCAACACCTATCTCTCCTTCAAATATGTAACTTACTTGACCCCAAAGGTAAGTCTATGGAGGTTGGGTACCAAAAAAAAATAAAATAAAATAAAAATATTCTTAGACCATCTCCAATATTCTTTCTAAAGTCACCATTCTCTGCTACTCATCTCTCCAATGAGATAAATTTCATCTCAACCCAAGCTCTAGCACAAATTTGTGGCCCTCAAAACATTTACCACTTTATGCCATGTCAACATTCATGCAACTAACACTTGGTAATCATGCCTATGTGTCACTCCATATTCTACCATGTCATCTTGACATGTGGCCAACATGTGGCAACACTGTGTCAATGTGTTACCATTGCATTGTGCCACCCTCATAGGATGGGAATGTCCTTTAACCAGTCACATTTGGATCTAGGTCATTCATAAAGATGCATTTTGCAAAAGTCCCAGATGTTTGGACTTCCATGTCTAGGTTATATCAATTGATAGGAAATAATGACAAGAAAGAGGAAAATGCCATAATATGGACCTAACGGGCATATGGATTATGCGATATGACATAGAAATATTAGTCAATGGTCACATCTAGATCTAGAATCTATTGAAAATTCCCTTTTTCTATAAAATCCAGATTTCCAGATCTCATACTCCACATCATCTTCCATGCCATCTCCATATCACCACCATGTAGCCTTGGTCTCAAGCCCTGTCATCCTCAATGTTAAATCTGTGACATTGATGCCACATCAGCAGCCACATCATTTTCCCTATTGGCATCCAGATCTAGATTTTTTTTAAAGGTGTATTTTCTAAAAATCCCAAATTTTCAGACTTGTAGATCTATTTTTTGTCAAATTATGGAAAATACCAACAAAAAAGGGGAAACTACCAGAACTTGGATCAAATGATATCCAGATTCTATAAAAAAAAAAAGTGGAAAGCTCATGATGACTGTTAAAATAGTGCATCTAATGGATTTCAGATATTTCAGATCTATCTAGATCTTTCGAATCCATTTGGATCTGGGAAAAATGCTTTGTCAATGGTCAACATCTGGATCTAGATAACTATTAAAGTGTCCCTTTTTATAAAAAGCCATATTTTTGGATCCTTCTTAACTGCAACTCTATATTTATACATTGTGGGTTCTACCCATATGGGCTTTTGGCTCTAAGTTCCAATGTTGTAGGTTTATCCCATCTGGACCTCCAACACCCAGGTTTCTTGATAAAGTCCAATTATTAAAATTTTGGATGCTCATAATGCAAATACCAAGAACATCTATTCATTACAAGACCTCCACCCCTTTATCTCCCTTTCATCTAGGCCCATAGTCTTGACCTCAACCAATTCATGCGACCTAGGGATGGGACAAATATTTCCACGCCTAAATTTCCCAAGAATTTTAGACTTCTACCCCTTTTTTAGGCCTTCTTAAATGGACTATATTTAGTTCCAACTAGCATATGCTTCCCCTAAAATTCTTTTGAGGATGTCAAATATGTCAACCCTAAAAGGCATCCAAGACTTGAGATTTAAGCCATTACTCAAACAAATCTTGCCAAGCAAGAAGAGCTATAGGCCACTTGTTCATTTTTTCCCCTATGAGTAAATCCTTTCACTCATACTTCACCAGGTAAGCATAAAGTTCCAAACCTCATAAAAAATTAGCTATGGAAAAAATTATAACCTATCTCTAGGAGGTCTTACCCTCACAACCTTTTCATACATCTCTTCAAGCATAATTACAAGAATACATCCAAGTATGCCTATACACTATACTAGATTAAACTCTATGGATTACTTCCTGAAGAATATTATATCTTCAAAAAAATGAGTAGTTGTTAGTTCATTTATGTGTACTTATACATACAACATTTATGTAATGCCTAAATACCTTTTGGGCCTTACACACAGGTTTAGCCTAAGAACCTAGCCAAGGAATTTACCACAACCATCCAAGGCCTCCATTCAAGAAAAGCCTCTTAAGTATTTTCATTCCCAAAGGACATAACACAATCGCTCAATTACACAACCATTCCAATAGGAATCCTTAACATTTTAGTCACTTTTGGAAGTCATATAGGCACATTAAGTAAGAGTTAAGCACTCCCATGTTTATCACATGCAATTAATCATGTTATGTATCATTCAACATACTCAAATTGGTCTTACCAACAAGCATAAACCATGAATGTACCATGAACTTATATGATAACGTACAAGCATAGGAATGTAATCGACATTAACTATAACACTTTACAAGTAACATGGCAAACATTGTTAACAATTAATTCACAAAAAACATTAATAATATGGATATATGAAAATATAAGCAACATCTCTTCCTTAATCACATAATTTTGGAAAACTTTTATTTTATGATTAACACCATATGGTTACAGACCTTCAATATTCCTCCCAACCATAGACCACATTGATCTCGAATTCTTAGAAATGGGTCAACCCTGAGATAGGGAATTAAGTCCATAAGGGGAAAAGGCTCTCCTTGAGCCCATTATGGACACACAATCCATACCATTTAAGTATGAGGCCTCACAATGGTATACTAGACTAGTCAATTCTCCCTTCAAGCTCTAACCTTTACCAAGGCTTGCAAGGAGAATTTGGATGTAAATTTTATAGGGGAGCCCAACCAAATTCCCTTCCAAGATCCATCCTTTCCTAACATAAGCAAACGAAATTGGAACATACATTTCTGTCATGGAAATTGTGATATTTCATTAGGTCATAGGGTTCAATATTGAAATATTCTATTACTAATTCTAAATTCCAGTCCAGCACAATGCACATGAGGTCAACAATGCTCTAGGAAAACTAGCAACAATCTTTGCAATCCAATATGGTTCAATGAATTCCCCCAGATGGCCCTCAAAGAATGAGATAATTTTGCATGCATGGGTAATTTCCCCCAAGTGTCACTTGGTGAACTCTGTCCCACCACTTGGAGATCTCACTTTTTAGACTTAGGCTATAATATGGTTATGACTCCTTACTTTCCCTTCCTATGAATTGCATTTCCCCATATTCTTTTGGACGAGAGGTATGCAATTGTGATGTACTATATTACATAGTGTGATTATATATTACAATATTAGATTCATTGTGCCTTTTTCACATTGACTCTTTGGCCTTAACTGCACAATCACTCTAGCCTCAAAACACATAACATAGGCACGTATGACCCAAAGCAATGTATTCACATGGGCATGCCAACCCAAGAAAAAATCGCTCACCAACCTAATAGCAATATGTACAAACCCATTTTATAATATTCTAGGGATGCTACAAGAGATAAGATACCACCATTCGAATTTATTATTTGTTCTATAATAATATACATAAAAATTTGAGTTTTTACTATATTACTATGCTATCTACTATATTTCTATGTCTGTGTGCCACATTCCCTTGCATGCACCTCATTTCATTCCTTACATAGTATAGATTAGTGGTATCAAAGCAATCAGATCATTTTTGTTTCTCAAAGCATGCCCCCAATGAGGTCAAGGTATAGAGAGTTGGGTATCGAGAAAGTTTCACTTGGGAATGATTTCTCATCAACCTAAGAAGCCTCTCATGGTGGAAGAAAAGAGACACAATTGAGGAGGATATATTATCAATTTATTGCTCAAGGAAGCTTCAATAAGATCTAGGAACGAGATGATGGACAACCTCCCCCAAATTCTTTGACATTTACCAACAATGGTCAAGAAAGCTTCATCAAGACATCATTTTGGAGGTGAAACTCCCTTAAAGATATAAGTTGACTTTGGTATCGATTTTTGGTATCCCTCTATTTGAAAACCATATAGATGAATATATTTTTGATAAATGGTTAAATTTATTATGGGGCTATTACTTTATAGAGAATTTTTTTGACAATTAAAATATCACCTTCACATTCTTTAAATTCCTTCCATGTGTCAGTGATCGGTGGGAAGGTTACTGGGACAAACATAACATAGATGAGTCTATGATATTCAAGACAAGACCTTCTTGGGAAAGCTTTGTTGACACCCTCAAGGAGGATTACTACATTGTTGGGAATATGATGACCAATACATGAAATGGACAAAACTATGATAAGAGAGAGACTAGATGGCACCAAAGTACACCAATATCTTCCTTTCTTTGTGATTAAATTTGGGTATCAAAAACTTCAAGCAACACTTGGTTTTGAAGTACTGCAGTGGCCTACATAGGTACATTCGAACATAAATGAATTTCTTGAGACTAGATGGTGCCAAAGTACACCAATATCTTCCTTGCTTTGTGATTAAATTTGGGTATCAAAAACTTCAAGAAACACTTGGTTTTGAAGCACTATAGTGGCCTACATACATTCGAATATAGATTAATTCTTGGACATATTCTCAGTGGGAGATGCCTATTCATATGTTGTAAAAGTTGAGTAGAAATTCAAGTAGAGGAATAAGAAAAAGTACCAACCTACAAATCTATCATAATAGAAGTATGGTAAAAGTGGCCCTAACTTATAGTTCAATGGAAAAAGAAAAGAGACACAACCTCAAGACAAAAAATCCAAACCATAAATAAAGAAAGGTAATGGGAAGTCGAGGAAATATAGTTGAAAGTGGTGAAAAAATCCCTTTGCACAACACTAATGAATTCCACTTGCAATAGTCATTGTTGGTTGAGATTAAAGAAAATAATCCATACCCTATCTTGGACTCTAATTCAGAGTAGTATTATGGAAATTATATCATCAATGCAATACCCAGTACTACCATTAAAACTACCAAGATCCAACTAAAAGTGTCTAAGGAGCTTAAGGGGGGGAGTGCCTCTTCCAATCATAGATGTGGGTGAAAGAGGCCTAGCTGCCTTTCATTCTTAATAGTGGGGTCCAAAAGAACCTAATCTCAACTATGGTCATTTATAGATTCAAGCTACCAACAATTCCACTTCCCCAACCATAAACCATCAATTGGTTAATCCAGGGGAGAGATTTTTGAGTCAACCAACAATGACACATGTCCCATAGTATCAAACCCTTCAAAGATGAGGCATTATATGAAGTTCCACACTTGAATTCGATGATGTAAAACTCTATATGTAGAAACATTAGATTTTTTATGTGTCATGGCCTCATAGTGTCATTGTTACTTTGGGAGGTCATCCAACTATTAAGCTTTTATTTATCTCAACAAAATAGTGACAAAAGGTAATCTCGCAGACTTTCAAGTTGTCCTCCTCATGGTTCAGTCAAGAGGTGAACAAAAGGTCACTGCAATAAGAACAACATCAACATGAGGTATCTATACACAATAGAAGTAAGTGGTAATATTGTATAGAAATTCATAGACATCTTTGCTTCACCCATAGAGGTTCCTCTACATTGTTAGGTCAAACATTCCATTGACTTGATACCTAGTACACCCTTATCCAATGGTCTGAGATATAGGTGCTTCTTTCTAGAGAATGAGGAAATAAAGCATCAAATTCATGAGCTCATCTAAAAGGGCCACATTCAACCAACCTTCTTACCTTGTGGGAGCCCAGTTGTTAATTGATTCTCTAATATGGCCATCTTGGCACCATTTATAAAGAGTATCATAGTTGAGGTGATCACTAAGCTCTTCTTTGAGCATGTTTGGATTCATGTCGCACTGCCTCGGATACTTATTTCAGAGAGGAACAACAAGTTACTTAATAGCTTATGGTCCAACCTATGGTCTCTAATGGGAAGCAAATTGATAAAATCAACTATCTTTCACACCCAAACAGATGGACATATAGATGTGGTCAAAAATATGGTTGTGCATATATTGTGCATGCATAACTCCAAGCACATACATACATGGGATGACAACCTTCCATATGCTTAACATAGTTATAACATAACTCTCCACAACTTTATTGGCCATAACCCTTTTTAAGTGTGCTTGGGGTTCCCACCTTTGACCCCCATATATGTAGATCTTCCCATTCCATGTTCACTAAAAAATTCCTCCCTTGCTCAAACTGAGGTAAAAAAAACATCCAAGTTTGTTGGACAGATCCAACACCTCCAACAAGTAGTTCATTACATCGTGTAGAAGTCCAATGGCAAGTACACACAATGACATAACCAACATCAAGTTCCATACAAGTTTTAGGTTGATGATAAGGTGTGGTTACATTTGTAGAAATATTGTTGCATAACCCCCGTGGGAGGCTTAGAGCACTATAATATAGGCCTTACGCTATCACAAATACTGTGAGAAAACATGACCCGATGGATACCAGTGGCCACCCACCTATTCCACTGACTCATAGCATAATTTTATATTTTAGAAGTTTTTTTACATTTTTTTGGTCCTAAACTTATGGAGCTATTTTGAGGCCCTAAACAACAGTTTTTAGCAAAATGGGCACTTGAAATCATAGAATTCTAAGTGGAACTAGAAAATGTACTTCTCTGTTAGACCATTCTAATGGGCTACTAAGCACCATAAATGGAGATCATATGCCAAAGTTACGACCCTGGGAAGTTGACGTCCCAACTTATCTTATCGAGGCCCACAAGCATTTTGGTGCTTCATCTCCTAGGGTTAGGTTTTTAGATGTTTTATGATAAAAAAGCCTTTGAGCCTCATTGTAAGATATTCCAACAAAGGCACATAATGGTCACATCTCTTCTCAGAGATAAGCTACCATTGTTCAAGCTAGTTTGTTTTTATTCTGCATTTATATAGTTTCAACATCTTCCATTTATTATTAGAAGTCAAGTTTCATTGTATCTTTGTATTCTAACTATGAATTTGTCTATCATTTTGTTCTGTTAATAAATTTGGATCAGTGGTATCAAAACAATCTACTCTTTATATGTTTTTCTTTGCATATCCCTAACAAGGTCGGGGTATAAGGAGTTTGGAATCAAACTTTTTGAACCCTTGCAAGACCTTCCTCATTGACCCTGACTGTCTTAGATGGTGGAAGAAAAGAAAGATAAGGGAGAAAGAGATCTTATTAAATTTTTTCTCGAGGAATCCCTCGAGCAACAAAGGAATGATATGATGTATAATGTTTCCCAGATCCTTCGACAAATGCCAATACGATGCATCTTTATCATGTGGCCACTTTGAAGGCACCACACCTTCAAGGTACAAGTTAATTTTTTTATTCCTATATTTTAAGGCCAAATAGATGTGGATACTCTAGACACATGGCTAAATATGTCATAAGGGTATTTTTCGGTCCAAAAATTTTAAGATAAAGAAAATATTACTTTTTCACTACTTAAAATTTCCCCCCATGTCAAGGATTGTTGACAAACTTACCATGAGAAAAAGTCCACAAAGGAATCTGCATTGTTTTCATTCGCACCCACTTGAGACTCTTTTATGGATGTTGTTAAGGAAAATATTACCCTATTGGAAGCTACAAAGGTTAGTACATGAGATGGACCACACTATGGCAGGAGGGGCCAAACAGTGCTAGAGTTCACAAATATCTTTCATAACTTACACACCAAGTTGGGTATCAAAGACTCTAAGAAACATTTGGTGCTCAGGTATCTTGGTTGTATGCATAGATACATCCAGATAGAAATAGAGTCCCTCGAAATATCCTCACTTCATGCAGCATACCAATATGTTGTCAAAATCAAGCAAAAAAAAAACAAAAGAAGTGAGACTTTAGATGTGCAAATCCCTCACAGCATAAGCAGAGCAAGGGCATCCCCAAATTATAAAACAAAGGATATAACCATGGTGAACCACCTTAGTAAAACCCATCTAAGCCACAAACAAATAATGGTAATGAGAAGACAAAGAAATACACCAAAAAGATGTGAGTTCCACAAGAGCTCCTCTCATAACATCAATGAATGTTGTACAAGGCAGTCATTGGTGGTTGAGCTAAAAGCCTTAGAGTCAAATGGAGGTTTCAACTCTGAACCAAACCTCAACAAGGGGAAAATATCATTGATGCATAACTCAATGCCACTATTTCCACCACGAAGGTCCAACAAAATGGTCCCAAAGGTCTGGAGGAAGGTGAGCACCTCTTTCACTCATAAATGTGGGTGAAGGGTGCTCCATTGCATTTCATTGTTTATAGTGGGAGTAAAAATAACCTCATCCCAAAATAGGTCATTAAGTAGTTGGGCCTGATGAAAACACCACACTCGTAGCCACACACCATTAGGTGACTCCGCCAAGGGTGAGATCTCCACGTCAGCCAATAATGTCACCCACCCCTTGGCATTAAGCCCTTCCGTAACGTGCTCCTCCCACATATAACCCACTTCAACTAGCTTGTCAGGGAAAACATGAGTTGAGGGATACTATGACATGACCCAATCTCCTAAGTATATTTAAGGAAATGAAGTTGACAAAATGGAACTTTATTGACCTTCCTTAGGAGCTACACGACACCCATGAGTTAAACAACCACTCCAAGTTCCCAAACCATGAGCTGGATTATTTTTTTAGTGACCTAGGACCACAATTTCATGCATGACAAGGCATCCATGTAGTTATAGGGCTCCAACTATATGAATATTCCTATAAGGGTGCGGCTATAGCCAAAACCTTTTAGTTGAGAGGGTGTAGTCCCAGATTCTAAGCCACCATTTCAAGCTAGCCTACATACCACTGCCCAAAACTCAATGAGAGTTTCCAGAATGATAAATAACATCAGTACGAAACCATTCATACAAAAATTGATCAAGGACTTGACCTAACTAGGCTCAACCATGACATGCATTTCGTCAAACATATCGTGAACATGTAATATACAGGTCATAAATGCATATCTAAACATAGGGGTATGAAACTTATCTCAGAATCATCAAGAAGGTATAATGCCCTCTCATAATAGTTGCAATAGTATTTGTTATGTCATGCATTCATTATCCATTTATGAACTAATCAAAACATATCAAGATCCATAGTTAGAACTTGTTATGGAACCATGCTTATGACTATCATATAACCAGAATGATACCCATGATAGAAAAACCATCAAAGCCACATAATAACAAGTACAAGTACTCATAGAATACAATAGGAAAATAAATATTATTAACATATGTGAAATCCAACCAAGTCAGGGACTTCCATGTACCACCCGACCATAGATTGAGCTGAACCAAATCTTTGTTTCAGTGAATCGCCCTTGTGCCATATTCCAAGCATGAATGTGGGAACTCAAGACAAAAACAACCAGGGCTTCCCAGAGATTAAACCACCTCCACCCTCATGCTCCCACGAGCATGCCAAAACTAGTCAAGATATCACATAAGCAAACCAAGAGATAAGCAACCAAGGCTTCCCGGAGATTAATCACCTCCACCCTCAGGCTATCGTGATCCCACCAAAAATGATCAAGAGATCAATAAGCCAAAAACAATCTTGGATGCCTTAGAATTTCTTCACGAATACCTTGAGGAATTTGTCTGTCTCCACCCACCTGTTGAGGTATTCCCAAAGATTAAACCACCTCCACCCCCAATTTGGACTTTTCCTGAGACCAACTCACTTGCTTCCAAAACGTTCTGGCAATCCAAAGATCAACAGAAAAAAAGAATCCCATCACACCATGGCTATATGGAAATGACAAGGCAAGTTTGAAACCATTGCCGCACTTGGTAAAACCCATGCCAATGATAGTATGAGAACCAAATACATAAATGCATGCAGCTAGGAAATCGCACATGCAACATGTTACATGTGAGTCTTCCTGTTGAAGCTACTTTATCCAACCTTTCTTGTTTGTCCTTTGTTTTCCTTGCCCTTCATTTCTCCAATGCTAGAGTGATCTAACAATGCTCTAAGTGTGCAATAGTATGAGAGAATAGAGAGAGCTCCAAAATTGAACTTAAAAAAGTTAAACCAACAAAAGTTGTGAATTAATCCTCACAAGATTTTTTATTATTGAGGCCTCTATTTTCTTCAATTTCCTCTATTTTTCCTTCGATTTCCCTCTCATGAAAACTTGTGGCCTTTCATCTTCGTTTCCTCTTGTTTTCCTTTATTTTCATATTTAAATGCCAATTAATGCCTCTTTGTGTTTTCTAATTTTCTTAGCCATAATAAACTAAAATGAACACCCACTAGGATGTTTTGACCAAAATTCTACTTGGAATATGTGTCCCATGACCTTGGTCTTATTTTGCCTCTATTAACTTTATTACATGAACTTTTAACCCAAGGTTATTACATCAACGATGAGGTATTGTATGATATTTCTTCCCTTGAATTTTGTGATGTTCTTTCAAGCCAACCATACTTGTGGAAACATCATGCTATATATGGGTCTAGACCTCATAGTCTTATTATTACTTTGGGCAGACAATTATAAATGATATCAGAGGTAGCCCCATATACTACCATTTATTTGATCTATACTAAGCAATGTAGTAAGTTCATCTACCGAATAAGGAAATTTGTCTTCTTCCTAATTTTCTCTAAAAGCAAGGAGAAGATTGTGGCCACATTCATAGCCTCCACATAGGGTTACTCCACGTAGAAGAGGCAAGTGGATAAGTTCATGGAAGAATACAAAGACATCTTCTCCTAACCCATTGGGGCACCTCTGCACTTTCAGGTCAAGAATTCAATCAGTCTCACCCCTAACATGCCTCTACCCAATGGGTCAATCTACCACTACTCTCTTCTAGAAAACGAGGAAATCAAATGATATCTCCAAACGTTGCTCCAAAAATGGCACGTCCAGTTAAGTTCCCCACCCTGTGGAATCCCAATTGTACTCGTGTAGAAGAAATATGGGACCTGATGACTCTGCATTGACTATCGAGCCTTGAACAATCACAGTCAAGAACCAATATTTTATTCCCTGGATTAATGACCTTATTGACCCACTCAAGGGGGCCAAGTACTTCAGTAATATTGATTTGAAATTTGGCTATCACTAAGTCTCAATAGAACCAGCTTATGTATGGAAGACTACTTTCAAGTCCAGGGAGGGTCTTTTTGAATGGTTGGTCATGCCCTTTGGTTTAATAAATTCCCTGTCAACTTTTTTGAGGTTGATGGATGATATGTTACGGCCTTTCACCAAATTTGTTGTGGTTATTATATGGATGATATCCTTATCTTCAACAAGAGTTAGGCATAACACTTACAGTGTATTCAATAAGTGTTTCACACTCTGCAACAACACAAGGTATGTGCTAACTTGGGAAAATTTTCCTTCATCATGAACCGGGTCCAATACCTAGGCTACATTATTGATGAGCAAGGTGTGTATGTGGATCGAGCCAAGATCCAAGTCATTCGAGATTGGCCAGCCCCGACAAATCTAAAAGAGCTTCGTAGCTTCTTGGGCCTTGTTAACTTCTACCAAAGATTCATGTTGGGGTTCTCTTATATTGCTTGGCCATTACATGAGGAGATCAAGGGTGGAGAAAAATTATATTTTTTTCGTTTGAGTCACAACAAAAGAAATTTGATGAACTGGAACACCAACTTTTCTCTGCACCAATCCTCACACTTACAAACTTGCACATCCATTTCAAATTGAGGCAAATGCCTTTGACTATGTTATTAGTGTGGTCCTCATTCAACATAAACATTTATTAGCCTATCACAATGAAACACTCTCTAATATTATCCTAAGATACCCCACCTATGATAACGATATGTATTCCATCGTGCAAGCTTGTTGACAATGGAAGCATTGTATTCTAGGGAAGGATAAATCATCCACACTAATCATAGGCCTCTACAATTTATGTAGACATAAGGGAAGTTACAGAATGACCTCCATCAAAAATGGTCCGCATACCTATGATAATTCTATTTTAACATCAAAATACAAGAAGGGTAGCCCCAATCATGTTGCACACTACCTCAGACGACCCCTACTTGTGGCGCTAACCATAGTTCTTGACTCTTGTGGGAATGATACCTTTGGGTGGCCACAATTATAAAATAATGACTCAGAACTTGCTACCACATACCAGATCTTGATGGTAGACAAGAAAGTTTTAGACTTCCACCTCTAGGGTGCACTATTGTGCTACTTGGGCCACCTTTGTGTTCCTTCAAGTGAGTGTGCCAAGTAGATTTGGTAGGCACATTATAGTGGTAGTACTATAGAAGCATTTTATGGCCTAAAATTCTATAGGATCATGGAAATTATATTAGGTCTTTCGCCGCCTACACCATTGCCAAACCAGTCATTAAGAAGCAAGGTCTATACACCCCTCTGCCTACTCCTAAATAGCCTTGGTAATCCATATTGATGGACTAAATGTCTAGCCTTCCTTCTACCAAGCATGGCAATGACTATTTTGGTGGCCATTGATAGAGTTTCTAAGATGTCCTTTTTAACTACTTCCAAGAAGAGTATCAAAACATAAGCCACTTCCAAGTGCTTCTTCAAAAATGTGGGTACATTTTTGGATCCCGCAAACCATCATATTTGATCATGATAGCAGGTTGCTAAGCATATTCAAGTGAATCCTTTGGTAATTTTTGGACGCTAAGCTCACCAAATCAATTTCCTTCCACCTACATATTGATGGCCAGATAGAGGTTGTCAATAAGATGATCATGCACATTTTGTGAATGTACAACTCCAATCATCCACACACATGGGTTGAGAGTATCCCCTATGTTTAGCACAACTGTAATAGAGCTATCCATAGCTCAAATTTCCACAACACCTTTTAGGTGGGCCCAGAATTTCAACCATTAGGTCCCATTGATGTTGCACTACTCCTTACAACTATGCAGGTGGAATATACACATGTTCAATATGGAGTCAAGAAAGCTACCAATTTTATTGAACAAATTCAACATATCCATAGGTAGGTCTATGATATTTTGTAAAAAATTAATTCTAAGTACAAACAATGCCATGATCAGGGTTGAGTGTGACACAAGTTTGAAGTGGGAGACAAGGTTTGGTTGCATTTGCAGAAGGAACACCTTTTAGGGGTCCATCAGAAGTTTTGACTGCTTCGTTATGGACATTACACAATCACCAAGGTTTTGGGTGACAATTATTTTGAGCTAAGTATCACCCTCTTCCTTAGCCTACACCCAATGTTCAATGTAGACCTCCTTCGACCATACTTTCTGTTATCACTCAGGTTGTCCCTAGGCTCCTATTAGGGATACGGCCGAGGTAACCACAAACCAATCTTCTGATTGCAGGTTCTAGCCCACCTGGAATCGGAGAGGGCTCTCTCCTTTAGACTCAACCTCAGTTGATCTGGATTCAACCTTAGTTGATGATTTTAGGCTAGCTTTCTGACTTCAATGGAATGTTGACTGTGATTGGGAGGAAGGTAGGATTCTTGAGTAAAGAGGCACAGTAAAGTGTTATAAGTCTTGAACCATTGGGCATGGAGTCACAGGTTGCGGAATGCGAGCGTTTTCTTGGTCACAAGGGGATACGGAGTGGGATAGCCACGCAGGATACAATACTCAGGCTGCTGAAAGTACGAAATGAACATCAGGGATGAAAGGCAAAAGAGAATCATTTCATCATGCTGACAAAGGGGAGAAGTGGATGAGTGGGATCCCGGAGCAGTTAAGAATTCCAAAGACATGCACTCATATGTGAAAGAAACGGAGTAAACCAGATCATTTAAGAATACAAGCTCATAACCATTTCTGAAGAAAACATCGAAAAGTGCATAAATTGAACTTAAGGTGTATCGAAACAAATCTTAAGCTATTCTTTTTTCTTGCAACTTAGATAGGCGGAAAGGTGATAAAACATAAAATAAACAGGGAAGAAAAACACTTATTGGATCATGCAGAGACACAGGAATTCCGTGATCATTCTTCGGCCAAGAGAAAACAACAAGTTGTTTCGCAATCCATGCTTTCAGCAATCTTTGATTATGAAAAATATGACAATTACAGTGCGAGTCTTTACTCAGAGAAATTGTTGGAAAGGAAACTGACCAACAACTACTACTACCAACCAACCAACGCTTCACAATATCGCTTCGGGTGGTATTTATAAACAAAATATCAGGAAGACATCATTACAAGTGACCTTGAAAGGCCTGCTTAGGACTCTTCAAAAATCTAAATGCTGCTGGAATTAAATGCAAGTAAATCTTTTTGGCTGCGCTGGGGGCAGCTGAATCGAAACAGGTGACGAGGTGGCCCTTGGGGACCAGATGCGGTGCTGCTGAAGTGAATGAGCTTCGGGGCTGCAGTTCGGCTTTGGTGCGAATTGAATGTGAAATTATTATGATTTGAGAGCTTCAAGTAGTTTCGCTCTCCTTCTGTGAATCTGCTGGAAGATATTCAATTTTCTCTTGCTTTAGGCCGCCGCTCAAGATATTCTCTGATACACTTTGCCGCTACATTCATGGTTTCCGCCATCGACTGATACTCTTTGACACGCTTGATACCTGCTGATTTGATCTGATACACTTTAAACTCTGTGAATGATCTGCTGCTATCTTCAAACCGGATCCTTTGGCACGTTTGGGCGATTTTCGGGCTTTTTCGGCACGCAGTGGGCTCGGCAATCAGAAGATTCCCTGAAGATTCCTCGAAATGGCCTATTTCCTGTAGCAATGCGTGAATAGCACTTCGCGCATCGGAAACTGCCTTTGTTTCTTGATCTGGAGCTCCGAAATGCGACTTTTCTTCTTGCGCGAAGCTTTTTCGGCTTTTCTAGCTGCTGACGTAAGCATGGCGTTGGCTGTACGGCGGATGACGTCAGCTGTGGGTCCCTGGTATGGCGCGACATGGTGAGGTACTGGATAGATTGTGGTGAAGAGACTCTGATGCGATATCGCAATATCGCGTCGGCGGGAAAGAGGGGGATCATTAGGTTGGGCGTGTGGTGCTTGCGGTTGCCGATATGCGATATCGCGATATCACATCGGGGAAGATGGAGGGGTGAACAGACTGGACACTCGGCGCTTGCGATCACCGATCGCCGATTTCGCAATGTCGCATTGGCGGGGAACGGGTGGGCAAGGTTTTGCATGAAAGTGAGATGGCGAGGTTGCAATGCGAAAACGGCTTTGAAGGGGGAAAAAGGTAAGTAAGTGGGTGTGAAGGGCCTTTGAAGTTTCGGAAGGGGTCCGACTACCTCGGGGGAACTTTATACTTTGGAAGGAGTCCATTGTATTTGGGAGGTGGTTCGTGGGTCGGGGCTCTTTCTTAGTTTCTGATAAACTGAACAATTCCCGGGAACTAATATGGTTATTTTTCAACTAGGGGAGGGATATTACATAAGGGATTTTTACTTAATATTAATACGGGACGGGAAACATGGGGAGCTACATAATAATGTTAGTGGTTAATATGGAGATGATAAGAAAGCGCTAAGTTCGGGAGACTTAGGCTGTTACAGGGGGTAGGACCATATTTTGGGAGAAGATATGGAACAACTTTGAGTAAAGCAGATATTTACTCAACTGGAGTGATGAAGATGATGAACTCAAGAGGTGTCAAGCAGATCTTGACCTCTTTTGGGGATGTTAATTAATGATCGGGGAAAACAGAGAAGGGGAGTTAGTTATACCTCATTTGAGCCTTTTTGCTTACAAATATTTGCTGATTATGTTTTGCATGATATG
This sequence comes from Pinus taeda, assembly GCA_000404065.3. Classification (NCBI taxonomy): domain Eukaryota; kingdom Viridiplantae; phylum Streptophyta; class Pinopsida; order Pinales; family Pinaceae; genus Pinus; species Pinus taeda. Next base: position 93,109 of record APFE031377251.1, read on the forward strand.
ATACCTGCAAACTTGGAACTAGTCAGCAATTCAACAGCCTCAAAACTACCTACCGAGCCTACTTGCCTAGCATTTTTTCTTCTTTTGCTTGGGGGTGCACTTAGACTTGCAAACCCATCATACATTTTTCTTTTGATGCTTTCCTATCTACATACTACCCTTATTTCTTCCAGAGCCCAGATTAAACTGTTGGACTCTTCTGTTTCTCTACCTATCTAAGAGTCTGCCAAGATTAAACTGTTTTGACAGACTTACAATCTCTATATTCTAAAAC
>APFE031377251.1:105118-119986 GCA_000404065.3 Pinus taeda
AAAATTTTACAAAATTTGAAGGCAATTGAATGAATCTTGAAGGAGCCTTCTTCATTTGGAGACTGTTTGAGCAAATATAGAGCATTGCAGCAAGCAAAGTACGACATATTTGGCCTGTGAAATGCCAATCATGAAAAATGAATACCTGCTGCAGCAGGAGCTAACACTTTCCACCATTTTTCGACATATCTACAAAAATCACATAGTACTTGACACTAATAGAGATAAACCAAAATTTCATTAAACAAACAACAATTAATCAGATTGTCAACACATGTATTAAGAGCACTCACCAATAGAGGATTCAACTGTATCGAGTTGTCAAAGAAGGCCAACTCTAGCACCAAGGCAAGTGCCTCACCAAAGGTCATGTTCAACAAATGTTTCCCCATCTAATGGAGGAAATAAATTCAATGGATACCATTGATTCCTAAGAGGGTAGGATTGATCCTGGTTGATATCGATGGCCACTCACATATTCCACTAGATCATAACAAATTTTATATTTTGGCAGTTTTTTAACAGTTTTTTTTTGTCCTAAAATTATGGAGCCATTTTGAGGCCCTAAAAAACATTTTTTTTTGTGAAATAAGCACTGGGAATTCTTGAATTTTGAGTGTAGTGGAAAAATGTACTTCTCAATTATACCTTTCCAATGGGATACCGATTGCCCCAAACAAAGATGGTATGCCAAAGTTACGTCCCCATGAAGTTGACATTCCAACTTACCCTATCAGGGTCCACAAGCCTTTTGGTGCTTCATCTCTTAGGATTAGGTTTTTGTATATTTATGGTTTTCTCATTGCTAATTTATGCTAAAAAGGGCCTTTGAACCTCATTATAACATAGTAGAATAAAAGCGCGGAGCCCTCACATCTATTCTCAAAGATTATCTATCATTGTTCAAGCTAGTTTGTTTTCATTCTGCATTTATGTAGTTTCATCATTTCCCATTTATTAATAGAAGTCAATTTTCACTATATCTCTATAGTGTGGTTATAAATATGTATATCATTTTTTTCCCTTTATAAATTCGGATGCTTTTGAATTTAAGTACTCCTCCTTTCCGAGCTTGAACATGATATTTAATTTGGGGCTATTCTGACCATATTTACCACCTTTGTTGAGCTTGACAAGTGGATAAGCATTTGTCCCCTACATAACTCACTTCTAACTACATTAAGCAAGTTATAGTGGATCGAATCATGAAGACCAAAACGAAGGCCACTCGCCAATAGAACATACAACTCTATTGAGTTGTCAAGGTAGGACAATGGCTTCAACAAAGTAAGTGGCTCGCCAATATAAAAATGCAATAAATATTTCCCATATCCTGTAGGAACTTGACATAATGAGGACTATTGCTTCTTAACAGGGAAGGACTTATCTATGTGTAGGTCTATATTGATGACCATTCACCTCTTCCACTGAATCAATACGGTTTTCCGTAAGTCCTAAAAGATAATAAATAAAATAAAATAAATATTAATAAAATAATACTAAATATATAATAATAATAAAATAAATTAAAGGATAAGTTATTGAAAAGGCATAAATTTTAAGTGAAAATGCACCGGAAGAAATATTAATACGAGGCTTATCATTTGTAAATGGTCATCTCTCATTCCTTCATGATGTAGATATCAAATATTTGTCTCAGAGCATTGAGAATTTAATTAATGAGTGACTGGTTCAGACCCACTAGCCTTTGGTGCTTCACCTCCTATAGTTAGGGTTTTGGACCATAAGGATTCTTTCTTTATGTCAAAATGCCACTCTTTTGGGCACTTGTAATAACTTTTTGGAAAAAAAATGTACCTAACATATCTCTCTTTTAGAGATAAACTACCACTATTCTAAGCTAATGTTTGTTCTACAATATTTTACTATTTTATATAGAGTGGGATTTTGTTATATTACTATACTCTTTATTATATTTCTCTATGATTGTACCACATTTCCTTTCCTACCTTCCATTTCACTCCTTACATGGCCTAGATCATTATAAGTACAAACTATAATGGTCTAACTCCCACCACGACTCACTAAGGTGCACAATCCTAGGAATCAAAGCCCAATCCTATTACTCCACTAGAAAACAACATGCTAGCCATTTCCTAGACTTTGACATCGCAACTTCAATATCAAGCACTCAATATTCTCAATGTGGTGCCATATCCATTGAAAATTATTCAAGGAAAAAGAAACATTGTAATAAGTCGTTGATTGAGTTTCCCCCTAACCCATAAAGTGTTACACATTCTCCCTGATGAGTATGGGATCCCACAAGATCATTAAATAAACTATCCCTCTCGATCCATTGATGGATTCCTTGTCAATCACCACCTCACAACATGTAATGAATGCATTAACTATAATAATAACATCATCATCTCATAGAAAACAACCCACATTATAACTCATGCATGCCATTATGAAATGGAGGTGACTTCTATATGCCTTGGCCAAAACAAACTTGGCCTTGACTCCACCCCTTAGTCACCTAGATCAAATTTCAAGTAGTATGATTAGAGAACCTCAACACAAACCTATGGTAAAAGTAGATAAGGCATGAGAACTTATGAAGATTTGTTAGTGTCTTTGGGGCCATCCAATGGTAGTTGACTTGAATCTTAGCCATACTCACATGCACAACATGCTCATCCATGATGTTATCTAGAAATTTAATTCTCTACAGTCTGAATCGACACTTCCCCAAGTTGGTGTCTAACTTGTGCTTTCATAAGGGTGCCATCCCTCACTAAATGTTTTTCAAATTCCCTTTTTAGGTTATATTTAATGTTTGAATGTAATCTATGTATATGACCACAAAACAAGTAGTGAATGGGAAAAAAATATCATTCCATCATCCTCATGGAAATTATTGGCACATTAGTCAAGCTAAAGGCAATAGCCAACGAATCGAAGAGACCTTCCTTATACTTTAAGGTCATGTTCCACACATCATTCAACTCAATTAGCACTAAGTGATAGCTTGACTTAAGATCAATCTTGTTAAAAATCTTGTCACCTTAGTGTTGATCAAGTATATCATTAATATGGGGTATGGGACACTAGTTCTAACTAGGATTTTGTTTAAAATTATATAGTTAATACATATATTCCATGTTTCATCTTTCCTTTGAACCATCACAATAGGGCTCCTGCAAGGTGAGGATCACATTCGGATCTTGGTAAAATGTGGCTCTAATGCATAAACCCTTGAATCTAGCATTGATCTCCTTATTTTCTAGAAGTGAGTGTCTATATACAAGACCATTAGATAAAGGGGCACCCAATATCAAATCAATTCCATGCCTATGTTAAAAATGAAAATATACTCTTGTAGGTGAGGTGAAGATGTTTCTATATTTTTCCACCCACTAATCTACCCATATCTACCACATAGATGGACCCCTTCTAAAATCCTTGGCAATATATGATTTTCTTGACTCCTAATCACAAAATTAATATGAGAAATCTCTTAGTCTTAGATATTATATCCCTCCATTTATTGGGAATAATCATAGATAATGTGATAGCCATGATATCCTAGGGTGATAATGATTCTATGGAGCATCAACTAGTAAATAGCATGATGCTTTCAAATATATGGTTGTTATAACAAAACATTACAAACTTCAAGCAAGGAAACATCACACACTACCTCATCTTTGAAGGGATTGATGGCATACTGCAGGTGACATTTCTCATTAGTGCAAATATCTTTTCACTCTCTCAACCAACTCATGGTGTATAGTTGGGAGCATGGCATTGTTAGTATTCATCTTCTTAATGACCTACACTGAGATTAGGTTCTTCTACTATCATTGTCAATAATGAAATGGAACAAGTGTCCCCTTTACCCACATCTATGAGTGGAAGAGTCTCTCACCTTGTTCGATCTCCTCTAACTCCTCTAACTAGATTTTTATAGTGGGGATTGTAACTTTCAGTTCTTTATTGATGATTTGTTTTCCACCATCCACAAGATATGGTGGAATTAAGGTTGAAATGGAGTCCAAGGCTTTTAATTTGGGTAATAAATATTGTCTAGTATAACACATTATTATCGTGACAAGGAATTTTTTTGTTGTTGTGCCACTTCCTTATGTCCTCCTTTAACTTCCTATCCTTTTTATTTCCATGCAAATTTGTTGATTGTCTTAAGGCTTGTAATTGTTTATTTAAATATTGGTTTGGGAGTTAGGGTCCCATTTACCCTTATTTTACTATAGTTTATTTATAACTCCAAACTTTTTCTTATCATCACTACAAGGAAAAAACCTTCTAATAGAGGTTTTTATGGAACCTCCCCTAAATATGTCTCCCTTGTCCATTTCTAGTGGAGGTTGCTAGCAAAGGTAAGAAACCTATTGGTATTTTTCCTTTCGTGCTCCTAAGTTTGTACAATGCACTAATGCATTTCCACATTTATTGCATTGATGTGTCAAATAATAACATGCGTTGAATGTCATTATACCCAACCTGTAAAAGAAACATGTAAATTTATCTTAGTTTTAAACAAACTCCTTTTGGTGCCTTAGAAACATACAAATGCATTAGGGCATTAAAATACACAATGTAACAAGTCAAATTCAAATATTTAGTAGTAAATATAGGTTTTATAAAACTAAACATTGTGTTTACCTGGAAAAACATGCATTATTTCTCGTTAATAAATGTCACATTAGTCTACCTCACGATGGGTGATGATCAAGGAATTATGCCATAAATATGATTTCCAAAACCAGGATCACAAGCCACCTGGACTACCAAATGTTCTCATTAGGGCAAGCATACAAATGGTTAAATTCTTGGGTGTTTTGGTCATTTATAGTTCAAAGGAGTTGTATGATGCAACTCACAGTTTAATGATGGTAGGAAATCATGATTTTTCCCTCCTCACGTGGTTGGTAGTTCCAAGCCTCATATGAAGGTGGTATTCCTCCTTAGATAAGACTTTGTATCTAAAAAGTGGCACTACCAATTCTCTTCTGTGTATAGACATGCATTCATCAGGTAGCAATGTCAGTTATTTTTATAGCTCACATGCATCCTCGAGTCAACCCTTTAATGGGTATTTACTGTTCATATCAGGCCTAGAGTCTTAGGATTGCATTGAAATTTTCATTGGGTCCTTTCATTCAACCAAAGTTCACTTGACTTCTCTAGAGCACAGGGTGGTCGACTCATTGCATGTTAATATTTCACCTATCAAGCCACCTCCCATGTAGAATTTCTATTTTCAAATTGTCTTAACAATTTCTCCTCCCATCCATGCTATGATTTATGTCACTGGATCAAGCTTTGTTTCTAAGAATTAAGAGGCACTCCTAGACCCCAGGTTGGTGGAAATTCAGAGTAGGCTCTAAGAAAATTGGTACAGTAAAATCAAGTGTGGAGGTTCAGAGCCTTTTGAAGGGCACTCAACATATCACTGGGAAGGGTTTCAACTTATGGTCTTCTACATGCAACTTTTAGTGGCTCCCAGCTTCAGAGCAGATGAAATGTTTCTCATGGTGCTCGAGCTCAAAGTTTTTGTTTTAGATAATGGCTCAATTGTTGGCGCTTAGATTGGTTGTGTTGCTCATGCTCAGATTGGTTAGAAAACTCATGCTCATGAAGGTCAGGTCCTAATGCAAGTGCTTGTGGTTCACATTCAATCAATTACACTCAGTTTTCTCCTCGTTGATCCTCCTGAACACATAGGTCCAACTCTTGGAGGGCTTGTGCACTGTGGTGGCTCCTTGGAATGTGATTCATGCCTCCATATTCAACGTTGGTTGACAAATCCTTACAGGTCCAGTGTTCATGACTCCATTTGGGAAGATAATTTGTGGCTAGTCCTAGGTCATTTTCTGGTTTTCTATGATGTTTTAGTTTAAGCATGGACACCTTTTTCTCATTTTTTTACTATCTAGATGGATGTGCTAATCATAGTCATCACTTTTGTAATCCTTTATATAACAACCTTAGCTATAGTTACTCTTTCATTTTGTGAGACATGCTCATTAGAAGAAACATTTGTAATATGAAGAATCTCAAGCTATGTTATTGGGTTGGTTTACCAACAGGGCAACCCATAACACAATGAAAATATTTTTGTAATCTTTTGCATCAGTAATATAAAGTCAAGCCTTAGACAAAAAAAAATTCACATTAATTTAAAGTTTTGTTACCATTAAAATGGTGTGTTAGGGACACTAAGACATTTGGTAATAAAATACGTGTTTATATCAATGTTCCACCAAGTTTTCGGGATGTGGGGATGCAAGAACGGGGAGACACATAGGCGGGATGTGTGGATGCACGCCCAAATTTTACGTAAATTCATGGGGGATAGGGGGATGTCAGTGGTTGTGGGTGTGTGTGTGATGTATGTGTTAATATAGTTCATTGTTGAATTTGTATATGAATCATGACAAACATAATTCGTATTCAAATTCAATAATGAAATACATTGATTTATACGTCATAAATGATTCAATGAAATAGAAATAGCAAAAAATTGTATACATTGATTTAAATTCATCATTCATTATTCTAGAATCTAATTGATAGTAAGTAAAATAATAGATACTGAAGTTCAATGATTGGAATATCGAATTGGAATTTACTCAAACTCAGAAATTATAAAAAGTGATGAGTCAAAGACTCAATATGAGGTCACGGAAATCTAGAGTCAAGACTCAAAATTTTAAATTGAAAATGAACAATGGACAATGAATTATTGTTATCAAAATTGGACCGAGGCATCCAATTGGTCGACCCCAAAACTAAGAACTAGACCAAAAAACCCATTGACCAAAAAATACATAAATATTCTAATTTTGAAAAAAATTGTAAATATTCATGTGTGTCCATATGAATCCAAACCATTATACAAAAATATGCAAATTTTCTTATACATATAACAAGTAAGGGTGCATATAACCAAAATAGCACAAAGTGCAATCCATGTTTGAACCAAAAATATATTAAGAAATAGGCTCTAGATGGCCTCTATAGTCCTAAAAAAGTCACGCTACAACAAATACCTATGTATCATCAAAATTATTGCCTATAGTGGGATCCTCACCATCAATACCACCCTCTAAGCATTAATATAAGATCGAAAAAACTTAACATGTAAAATTGAGATTTTGTTTGAGTGATGGGTACATTTTTACTACGGTCATGATAGAGCAGTTCAACAATCGATACCACCAACATTGAGGTACATAGAGGGCTTGGTACTCTTGATTAAATGTTATCTCCACACCCTCATACGTGATAGAATCCAATGGAAATGTTGTAATCCACTAATTCTGAAATCCCAAAAACTATTAAGTCTATTGCATTTTGAGTGAGATCTAAAATTCTACTTACTCCATATGAAATCCAATGAGTTTGGAACCACTCTCAAACGCCCTAAAACAACTAATGGTAACGTTAAAAAATTAAGTAAAAGGATAATGATTTTTACTTTAATTATTTAACATTACCATTAATTATATAGAATTAGCAGGACCCTATGGTTAAATATTAAGCTTCCCCACTCATAGATTATTGTTTATAGGCAAAGTTCAAAAGGATGCCCAAAAACACCCCTTTTGGGGAACATGTCCCTCACATTGGGGAAATGTTTCTCCCTATATTTCCCCAAAAGAGGGATATGGAGAAATGATTCCCCAGGTGTTCGCCTCATGTTAGGAGTGTGATAATTATGGGGAGTGCGTCCCCATCGTGGGGGTTGTGTCCCTATGGAACATTGGTTTTTATTTTTACTTTTAAATTCAAAAACTAATCAACGTATTTAATTGTGAAGAGATACACTGGGAAACCTAGATTAATGGTGCACTACCATGTTTAGTTATAAAAACTTGAATGGTGTAGAAATATAAAAGCACACTAAGGTGGATGATAATTGGGTAGACCATAGTTTTTTTTAACATAACCATAGTAGATCATAACATTTGGTTAGTTTATTTGTTTTTATTTTTATCTTTTTTAATTCAAAAAGTAGACTAGAGTTTTCAATTACAAAAACTTGCACCAAGTTTCCTTTTAATATCAAAAGAAAAAGGGAAAAAAAAGACTATAGTGTGCCTAAAATATAGTATTGTGCAGTTGCATGTTCCCAACAACCACGTCGACATAAGGTGTAGACACACACACACACACATAATTGTAATTTCACTTTTATAGTTCTTTCAATGCTTGCACCTGCGAGCACCAATGCTTATCGTCTATGTATAATTGCCCATCGTCGATGTTGTTGTATTGTCAACTTCCCTAATTCCTTTGATTTTCCAATGTATTTTGTTTATGTTTAAATTAAGCAAAATAATTCTATAATTCTATATTTTTAACTACATAACAACCATGCCCCTGAATGAGAAAGAAAATAGTTAAATTATTTGTTATTCCTCATTTACACTTTTAGTAGATTAAAATATAGAATTTAACTTAAATTCACAATTTTTTAAAAATAAAATTTCATGCCGTACTTTTAAACCATTTAAGTACAAAATGTTATAAATATATAGGACACATTGTTAATAGTGCATTAATCTCTCAATATTATAACAACAAATTAGAATCCCTAATTTTTTTTTTTTTTTTTAACCACATGGTGAATCGGTAACTGCCAGGCCTAATCTAGGGGAGACTCAGGATCAAACCTCATAGCTGCCACTATAACACCAAGAGCATAACCAACCACCTGCAAGTCGGGTATACTAAGTTCCTATGATTTTAGCAAGAATAGACTCAACGGGAAAGGGGAATCTGCCCCTCTAGCCGCCACCACAACAGGTCATTGTACTCAATGAGGTTTGAACTTCGGTCTCCCCGGGCAAAGCCCATGTAACTTACCGTCAAACCACACATCACTGTAAAATCCCTAATTTTTACTCATTAATATTTGTAAATATTTGTAAATTTAAAAAAACACTATTATTAATCCTTGTGACCAACACACCAACTAACTTGGAAATTTGCATGGTAACACAATTCATGTGAGTGCTTCTTGACATTATAATCATGTCATTTAGAATTATCTATTACCTTGAAAACATCAGTAAAACAAAACAACGATAATAAAATTACCATGTCTTCGATGTTTTTTTGTTACAGAGAAGCACCACTAATATTGTTGTTTGATACTAGAAACACATCATTTAGAATGGGAAAAAAGTAAAAAGGTGAAACTTCGTGGTGTGTGACATGGAGAGCACCAATAAAACATAAAATATCTTTAAAAAATATTTGTTTTTTTAAAGGAACCACCTATCTGTTTCTTGATATTATAAATGCATTGTTAAGCACTTTTATTAAAAATTAATCTAGGCCTATTAAGGTGCCATGTACATATGCATCATTGTTGGTATATTTTGTCAACTTAGCGGTGCAATTTGGGGCGTATGGACATGTTATAAGTGGTGCATCATGTCATGAAAGGCACACCACTAGGCGTTGGTATATGCACAATACGTGGTGCACCAATGACACCAATAAAATACACAACCATTTCATTGGTGCACTATGTTTTTGTAAGGCACATTGTTGATGTTGTGCCAAGTATTATTCCACACCATTAATAGTGTCTTTTGCTTCTAAAGGTCTACCAAGGTTTAACATTTTTTAAATAAATAATAATTTCAAATGATATCAATAAGTTAAATTATATAACTTTGTATAAGGGTGGGAGGCTTTATAGAGATAAAAGGATTTGTTTTATTGATTCAATTTATTTTTTATTAGGTGACCTCAGAGATAAAGGGATTTGTTTTGTTGATTCAATTTATTTTTTTATTAGGAGGGCTTAGAGATAAAGGGATTTGTGTATATATTTGTTGATTTAATTTATTTTTCATTAGGAGTTTTTAGAGATAAAGGGATTTGTGTATGTATTTGTTGATTCAATTTATTTATCACTAATATCATTATATGCAAACATTAAGGGTTGGTCTCAATCTATTGTACCAAATTATAGAGGAAGATATGTATTTCATCAATATATTCCATGAGAGGGAAAGATTTTCCCTAGTTCCCTTATCTTCCACCTAGCTTCACAAGAGAAGGCTTGATCACATGCATTCAACGACATGTTTGTGAGGATATCACTAACTCTAGTGACTCCTAGGTTTTTGGTGCCCAACTACGTTTAGGGAATTTGGTGTAGAGGATGTTAGGTTTCTCTCACTTATGGTCACAGTAGTGGCACACTACATCTGTGATGGGTGATGCATTAATTAGCCTCTATTGCACTATGTAGATTCCTTAGTTTAGAGGCTTAGATTGGTGAGGTGATATACTTTTTTTTTTTTGCAATTTTGTTTTTCTCCATATCATTGACATGTTATGTTTGATGAGAGGATGGGCTTCTCATTTATTTAGGGTTATTTTGTTTATTTTGAGATGTTTCTTGCCACTCAACCAACATTTGACCACTTCCCTCATAGGCTAATGAGTGACATGTATATCTGCATGTGGGGGTGGATGTTGGCCAATAGGTGTCGACCAAAATTCCCATGTAGGGTTAGTCTAGAGGTATAAGAGATGATAGCCAATGAGGATGTTCATATCCTGTATATTGTGTAGTATTTATACGTAGGCTTGGGTTGGAAAGGATGTGCAAACATCATATTTTTCCAAGCTAAGCCATCAAATCCTAGAGGTAATGTTAGCATTATCTTTATGATTAATCTAGTTGCATTTTTTGTCTTCTTTAATTGATCTGGATCATGGGGAAGGCCCCTAAGATGTGAAAAAATAAAATGTCTGAAGAAGAGAACACACAATAGACAAATACACAAAGAAAATTTTTATTAAAACGAAGAATAAGTGTAAAGCTACATTGTGGTAGACAATCTCTCCTTACAAAGTGATACCCAAATTTATAGTCTTATGAGTTACAATACCATGTGTAATTACCATGGGCAGATACCATGGGTGAACAAATTACAATACCATGGGTGGATGTGACTTTTTGTTCAGATCATTCCCTTCCCCTTAAGAAGCAATGGTCCCCATTGCATGAAGTTCCCTCTGAAGAAAATTTTGTTGAAAATGAGTTATGGGTTTGTGGATGGCCCAAACCAAATGTTGTTGAATCCAACGGTTTTGTGTGGTTGAATCATAACCATTATACACAAAGATACAAGGATAGAGATACCCTGTAATGTCTGTGAGCCAATTGTGATTCTGACAGTGTGCGGCCTAGAAAATGGACTTCAATGATAAGGGTTTTCTGTGATTGACCCATAACCATGATAAGCAAAGATCCGGGGATAGAGATACCCTATAATGCTAGTGGGCCAACTGTGATGGTGACAGTGTGTGGCCTAGAAAATGGACTTTGTTGGCAAGGGTTTTGTGTTGTTGACCCATAACTATGATGAACAAGGTTTCGATGATAGGGATACCCTGTAATGAACCTTGAGATAGGTGGCTTATATGGTGGCTTATCTTTGTAGAATTTCATTATCCAATGAAATGTTGTAAAGGCTTCCTCCAAGTACTCAAGTTTCATGTTTTTTTATCCTTATTGCTATGAGTTAATAGCCACACCATGACACTACCTTGGCATCATAAGGGGAATTTTGTCTCTGCCAAAAATGATATTGATGCATAAGATGTTTCAAGTTACAAAGAGAAAATAAAATTGTCAACGTGGTCCTTATAATCAACTATGAGAATGCAATGAGAAGCCAATCCTTGACAAGGGCAGTTATGTTCATCATCATAGCTAAAGTCTTTCTGACGCAAAGGAAAATTGCAAGGTTAAGGGCAAAGGCACAGATGGAGTTTGTGCCAAAGATCAAATGATTCAAATCGAAGGTTGAAGTCTTCTTGAGTGCTCAAAACTCAACAAACAACAATGGGACAGTCAAGATGCAAGGCAACATGGGGCAACATAATACAAGGTCGTAATGGGATTTCGTAACTACACCCAACTGAAGCAACACACCTCATGAATACACCTGACCTCCCTGTTTGCTGCAATGACGACCCCAAATGATATGCCTCTCATGTTCACCATTGTGGTGGGATAGAATTCCTCCAATGGTATACACAACCACGGGCATGAAGGCCTTTTCCATCTAAATGAAGGATGATAGGTAAATGTAAGCTGAGTTGGAGAATCAGAAGCTGACATTGTATAGGACTCTGATGGGAACGAATTAGGACAAGTAGACCTCCCTCATCATGGCAGCCCTTATCTCGATTGCAAATTCACTTAACATTCTTACGTGGCTATTTGGACCCACTTTTCTGTCTCCGTTTATTGAGATGGACGTTAATATTCATTATCGGAATTATTTATCTCGGAAAATTTTTGCAACCAGAAGCTTGTGTTACGTCTGACATCCGTCGTTGTCTTAGTGTCATCTAGCGGACAGCTCGACGAACGGAATTAAATTCAACGTACACAACTACAGCATCGGGCGGATGCCAGCCTGTGCAATGGAATAAATGCACAGCAAAATGGTTAGCGCATTGAAATTACTTTAAAACTATATATTTATCACACCCGATTAAGTCGTTCGCTCATTCATAGTAGTCAGTGGTAGAATCAATTAATTTTTTTTTAATTATTAAAATTTCAATTAAAATTTAAATAACCACTAATATTGAATATTGATTTATGGAAAAGTGGTAATTAAAAATAAAATTATAAATATTAGTATTATTTACTAATGGGTTTGTTATTAAGATTTAATTGTTATTAATTATTATGATTATTTTTAGAAATTTTATTGAATAGTTTATATTTTAAATTTTATTAAAAAATATCAATTTAAAAATAATATATTTTTTATTTTAAATTTGGTATGTTTTTTTTTATTTTCTTTAGTTAGTTGTTGGTAAAAACTCTATATTAGGGAAATGTGTAATCTTTTGCTTTTTTAAATAAAAATAATTATTTTTAAATAAAAAAGTAGAACTATATAATATATATATATATTTTTTTTTTTTTATAATAAATATATGATATATATTTGTTTGTTTGGTTTTTAATTAAAAGCATTTTGTTAAAGGCTTCTTATTTAATTTTAAAGTGGTGAGGATTTCTTGATTTTTTTATTTGAGGGGGCCTAATTGATTCTCTATGGGAATATGCTCAACATATGCTTAGACTTACGTTTATATTGGTTATAGTGTATTTAAAAAGTTCGTTAGGTTGATTGACTTTTAAAAAAAAATTAAAATAAAAATAAAAATAAAAATTCCTAGGGATTTGAAATCTATCCAATCTAAAGTTCTTCCATTATAGTTTTTCATTTTATTTTTAACTTCGTTTATATATAAGCAAATTTTATTTAGTATAATGGTCCATTACTTTTAATAAATTTAAAAAATTATATTCGTGCCAAGTGGTTACCAACCCACCAATTTCCTAGGGATTTGAGATTATTTTAAAAAATGTTAAGAAGGTTGCTAAAGGACAATAGCTCTAGTGGTAGCTAGCGGGTTTAACTCCCCATTCACATGAGTTATAGTATTTGAAGACATGTTAGACTATGTGGAAAATTTTGAACAAGTTAAATGCCTGACTAGTAATTCCTATAAGCTTGAATGGGATTGAATGTGAGTATAAGATGGAAAATGTAAGAGAAAGTGCTTTAATGTGATTATAAGATGGACAATATAGGAGAAGGTGAATTTTACTATAAGATAGACAATCTAAGAGAGTTTTTTAATGTGAGTACAAGATTCAACCCTCCTAGGCTTGGTGGCAAACTCTTTCATGTGAATATAAGATGGACAATCTAAGAGAAAATGTTTTTTATCTTAACCCTCCTATTATTGGTGGCAAAATCTTTCATCCCAAGGTGTTTTGAGAATTCACCAATGCACACATAAATGACAAACTCTTTCATCCCATGGTGTTTTGAGAATTCACCAATGCTTAATTTCATTATGAAGCTCATTAGAATTGGTTCTAATATTGGAAATGTTCATTTTCATCTTAACACTAGTCAAGACAGAGAGAATTTTGGTTCTTCAGATTGGGGTGATCACCTCCTTATAATATTACACTTTCCTTTTTTCCCTCCAACTCTTTATTTTCCCACAATTTCTCTTTAAATTTGGAAGCAATATTATTTTTTATATTATCTTAATTCTGTAAGATGATCTCCTCTTTATTCCCCAATGGTCATCCTTATGCCATCCTCACTTCAATCGATGGTGGAGGTTTTGGCTAAAGGTAGACACAATTTTAGGAAATCTAGAAGCAATTTTAGGAAACCCATTTGCATCCATATTTTATAACTTCTTCTTATATATAAGATACCTAGTGATTAAATAAAATATTGAAACAAAATTAAAAGAGGAAAATAAATTATTTATAAGGTGAATCCGTACCTTTTTATTGATCTCTTGTGATACCTTTTTACTTGGTAATGTTCTTTTAAGATTTTCCAATGATTATGATTTATATGTTTTCATGATACATTTGGTAAAGTATAATTGGTAATGTTTTTGTGTTTTATTTTTATTTTCATTTAACTAATAATATTTTTAAATGAGATTTATTTTATTTCTATTTTTATTTAATTGGTAATGTCTTTATATGGTATTTGTTAAGATAAAATTTAGTGTAATGGTTTTAACAACATTTTAAAGTTAGAGAATTGCATATTCCACAATTGTGAAGAATGATTAAAATGAATTCAAATATTCTATAACAAGTTCAAAAAAGTAAGGCATGCAACAAGTTAATATGTAAGAAGTTAATGTTTTCATATGAAATTTTTGGGAAACACTTTTACATTAATGTTTTGTTAGTCCCCTATACTACTAGTGTAACCCCTTATTGTTATTAGTACAACCCCCTTATTATATTGATGTACCCATGTAGTGCCCATATTGTTA